>CM033632.1:4660262-4690262 GCA_019453435.1 Rhinogobius similis | reverse complement strand
GGACTAAACCAGGACTGGACTAAACCAGGACTGGACTAAACCAAGACTGGACTAAACCAGGACTGGACTAAACCAGGACTGGACCAAACCAGGACTGGACTAAACCAAGACTCCAGAGACCGACTAAGCAGGACTGCATACTAAGCTCAAGACTTGACTAAACCAGGACTGGACTAAACCAAGACTGGACTAAACCAGGACTGGACTAAACCAAGACTGGACTAAACCAAGACTGGACTAAACCAAGACTGGACTAAACCAAGACTGGACTAAACCAAGACTGGACTAAATCAAGAGTGGACTAAACCAGGACTGGACTAAACCAGGACTGGACTAAACCAGGACTGGACTAAACCAAGACTGGACTAAACCAGGACTGGACTAAACCAGGACTGGACTAAACCAAGACTGGACTAAACCAAGACTGGACTAAACCAAGACTGGACTAAACCAAGACTGGACTAAACCAGGACTGGACCAAACCAGGACTGGACCAAACCAGGACTGGACCAAACCAAGACTGGACTAAACCAAGACTGGACTAAACCAGGACTGGACCAAACCAGCACTGGACTAAACCAGGTCAACATTGGACTAAAATGGACTCAATTTAGGAGCAAATAATGAAAAGCGTGAACGTATCCTAAAGGTCTTTTTAACTATAGTTTTCAACGTACAAAGGAAAATCATGCAATCAATTATTAAAGAAAAGTTGCATGGTGTCACTTTAATCTTTAAGTCAAAAATCTTATATTGAAATCAATCAGACAAACGAGATAAAGGGTTAAAAATATACTTAAAAAATCAACCTAAAATGGTCAAAACGCTTGGAATAGACTCAATACATGATACCGCAATGTTATTTTTACAATTCTCAAGACCATCTTAAACTGTAAAGGAAAAGCCAACATTTTTCTCCCTAGAATCTATACTTGCTCAGTTGAGTATCTAGTTTCAATACTTTCTGTAAATTTATATCTGATTTGGATACTTTTTACTTAGTCAAAACTATTCCAAACAAGATGAATATGTGCCGTTTTATCTCCTGTAGATATTCCCTCTGCAGCACCAGCCTGAAGACAGAGGAGGCTTTACCATGAGGTGCGACATACGCTGCCCCCTGTCGGTCGTGAGCCTTTTTAATGAGCTTTTTAATGACAACAGAGAGATGTCTCACCGCATAGATGCCTCCCTCAGGGGCCTGCTTCTGCAAAGTGTGGACAAGAACGACAAAGTACGTTAGACACATGTCCTGTGACCTTATTACACATGCTAGACCTTATTACACATGTTAGACCTTATTACACATGTTAGACACTGTACTAGGACCTTATTACACATGTTAGACCTTATTACACATGTTAGACCTTATTACACATGTTAGACACTGTACTAGGACCTTATTACACATGTTAGACCTTATTACACATGTTAGACCTTATTACACATGTTAGACACTGTACTAGGACCTTATTACACATGTTAGACCTTATTACACATGTTAGACCTTATTACACGTGTTAGACACAGTACTAGGACCTTATTACACATGTTAGACCTTATTACACATGTTAGACACTGTACTAGGACCTTATTACACATGTTAGACCTTATTACACATGTTAGACCTTATTACACATGTTAGACCTTATTACACATGTTAGACCTTATTACACATGTTAGACCTTATTACACATGTTATACACTGTACTAGGACCTTATTACACATGTTAGACCTTATTACACATGTTAGACCTTATTACACATGTTATACACTGTACTAGGACCTTATTACACATGCTACACCTTATTACACATGTTATACACTGTACTAGGACCTTATTACACATGTTATACACTGTACTAGGACCTTATTACACATGTTAGACACTGTACTAGGACCTTATTACACATGTTAGACACTGCACTAGGACCTTATTACACATGTTAGACACTGTGCTAGGTCCTTATTACACATGTTAGACACTGTACTAGGACCTTATTACACGTGTTAGACACTGCACTAGGACCTTATTACACATGTTAGACACTGTACTAGGACCTTATTACACATGTTAGACCTTATTACACATGTTAGACACTGTGCTAGGACCTTATTACACATGTTAGACCTTATTACACATGTTAGACCTTATTACACATGTTAGACACTGCACTAGGACCTTATTACACATGTTAGACACTGTACTAGGACCTTATTACACATGTTAGACACTGCACTAGGACCTTATTACACATGTTAGACACTGTACTAGGACCTTATTACACATGTTAGACCTTATTACACATGTTAGACACTGCACATTGACCTTATTACACATGTTAGACCTTATTACACATGTTAGACCTTATTACACATGTTAGACACTGTACTAGGACCTTATTACACATGTTAGACCTTATTACACATGTTAGACACTGTGCTAGGACCTTATTACACGTGTTAGACACTGTGCTAGGACCTTATTACACATGTTAGACCTTATTACACATGTTAGACACTGTGCTAGGACCTTATTACACATGTTAGACCTTATTACACATGTTAGACACTGTTTATGACCTTATTACTCATGCTAGACCTTATTACACATGTTAGACACTGCACTAGGACCTTATTACACATGTTAGACACTGTACTAGGACCTTATTACACATGTTAGACACTGTACTAGGACCTTATTACACATGTTAGACACTGTACTAGGACCTTATTACACATGCTAGACACTGTACTAGGACCTTATTACACATGTTAGACACTGTACTAGGACCTTACTACACATGTTAAACACCATGTATGACATTATTACACATGCTAGACCTTATTACACATGTTATACACTGTACTAGGACCTTATTACACATGTTAGACACTGTACTAGGACCTTATTACACATGCTAGACCTTATTACACATGTTAGACACTGTACTAGGACCTTATTACACATGCTAGACCTTATTACACATGTTAGACCTTATTACACATGTTAGACCTTATTACACATGTTAGACACTGTGCTAGGACCTTATTACACGTGTTAGACACTGTGCTAGGACCTTATTACACATGTTAGACCTTATTACACATGTTAGACACTGTGCTAGGACCTTATCACACATGTTAGACCTTATTACACATGTTAGACACTGTGCTAGGACCTTATTACACATGTTAGACCTTATTAAACATGTTAGACACTGCACTAGGACCTTATTACACGTGTTAGACACTGTACTAGGACCTTATTACATATGTTAGACACTGCACTAGGACCTTATTACACATGTTAGACACTGCACTAGGACCTTATTACACATGTTATACACTGTACTAGGACCTTATTACACATGTTAGACACTGCACTAGACCTGCACTACACATGTATACACATGTTAGACCTTATTACACATGTTAGACACTGCACTAGGACCTTATTACACATGTTAGACACTGCACTAGGACCTTATTACATATGTTAGACCTTATTACACATGTTAGACACTGCACTAGGACCTTATTACACATGTTAGACACTGCACTAGGACCTTATTACACATGTTAGACACTGTACTAGGACCTTATTACACATGCTAGACACTGTACTAGGACCTTATTACACATGTTAGACACTGTACTAGGACCTTACTACACATGTTAAACACCATGTATGACATTATTACACATGCTAGACCTTATTACACATGTTATACACTGTACTAGGACCTTATTACACATGTTAGACACTGTACTAGGACCTTATTACACATGCTAGACCTTATTACACATGTTAGACACTGTACTAGGACCTTATTACACATGCTAGACCTTATTACACATGTTAGACCTTATTACACATGCTAGACCTTATTACACATGTTAGACCTTATTACACATGTTATACACTGTACTAGGACCTTATTACACATGTTATACACTGTACTAGGACCTTATTACACATGTTATACACTGTACTAGGACCTTATTACACATGCTAGACCTTATTACACATGTTAGACACTGTACTAGGACCTTATTACACATGTTATACACTGTACTAGGACCTTATTACACATGCTACACCTTATTACACATGTTAGACACTGTACTAGGACCTTATTACACATGTTAGACACTGTACTAGGACCTTATTACACGTGTTAGACACTGTGTATGGCCTTATTACATGTGTTAAACACTCTACTAGGACCTTATTACGCGTGTTATCACATGTCACTTGGAAAAAATGTATTGTTTTTTTCCAAATGAATTAGTTTATGTTGACCCAAAGCAAATCATTACATTGTAATAACATGTTAATTGTCAGTAAATATTCAAATGGTGCAACATATCATTTTATTGAGTGCAAATAGGCACAGTATCTGCTTTTTGGTCAGTGGACAGATGCTCACATTACAAACTGAGAACATAAATATGAAGCGTAAATGTAGTATTTGTGTAAGAAAATGTAGTATTTGTTGACATAAAAGAGAATTCTGAGAGAAAAAAAAATCTATAACTGCTAAATAAATGTGCCAGAATCAGAATCAGAATGGTGTTTATGGCATTAAACGTGTCTACCTCCATGGAGACAAGCAGAGGAAGCCAAAGCTGAGTTACAGCTCAGATCTGTGGAGAGGCGAGTCCACTCACAGTAAGAATGTGTGTTTTTCAAGATATTTTTGCCCAATAAAAATTACTGTAATTTAATAAACAAACGTGCCTTATCACAGAACTTTACAGGACACGGACTGAAGTAAGTGGCGGACCTTTCCACCACAAAAGTTGCGCAGTGCACCTTTAAAAATGTATGTTTCACCATACGAAAGCGACATTTGCTTTGCTTCAAACACATTCAGACGGACGGAGTATTTGTGTGCATTTGGTGTTTGGTGCATGAGAAGAAGAGGAAGAGGAAGTGGCAGAATGTGTCACAAAGAGGCGGCTGCAGCGACGAAACTCAGTGGAAAATATAAACACGAATGTCATGGTCAGTGTGTGAGAAACCAACACGGCACAGACAAATACAAAAGTAGTGTGTTATTTTACCGGAGGGGAGCTGGCCTCTTGCTTTCTGGTCTGCATCTGTCAGACAAACGTCACAACAGGAAATCAGATATTAATATAGTGTTGCATTTACTTTTAAAATTACACTTAGAGAGGTTTTCAGACACCACACTTTTACTCCCACTCGTATTATTTTGTTTAGTGCGAGACTCTCGTTAAAGTCAAAGTTTTGCTTCGTTTTCCCACTTTATTTCACAAAGTTTTTCAAGTTGTCAACATTAAATTCTATGAAAATGTGTGTTTCTTGCTCCGTTTGTACAGATAAGACTTAGTTTTTCTCATTTTTGTGGTTCTTCCTTTGAAAATACAAGATTTGGAGCGCGATTTAATGTTTTATCTTTCAAATTACAAATCAAATACTACGTTCAGACGGTTTAGTTTCCCCAAATACTAATTATTCTCACTTACTTTGCACTTCTAGTATTTTGAAGTACTGTTACTCGTCCTAGAATACAATTTTGGGCCACTCTACTCAACACAACTCGTTAGTTAATTATTTTAAGCAGCCACAAACATACGTAAGCGTATTGTTAAATCACATTTTACTCAAAAAAGTAAAAATGGATTTGTAAAAAGTACTTCTTACTTCATAATATCGACGTAATACATGGTTTACAACTAAAATTAGAGCACCTTTTTCCTATTTAAGTATGGAATATTAAATGAATACATATATATTTTCAATAGATCGTCTTGAAATCTACATTATTAGGTTTGGATTAATGTAAAATAACTAAATAGAGAAGGTGAAATCTTACTGTATATTTATTTTGGGTCGACGTTTCGTTTTAAAGGAGAAAGAAGTTCCTTAAATTGAGTAAAACATGCCCTTTGTTCAAATTTGGTCGATGTGATAAACAAACTTATTTTTAAAGCTCCTCAAATGTCTAAATGAAACTCTTTGTTCCAACTGCAAAAACATGTTCCTCTTTTGATTGCCTCGAATTGTTTGTCACCAACTTTCATCCAAAACGGCTAAATTCGTCCTTATTATTCATGTTTTTGTTTAGTTCTGCTGCGGTTCTTGGAAACTGGTTGAAGTGTTGTGCTAAATTTTCCACAAACGGTCAACGAAACAGTGCACGCTAAGCACGTCCGGAAATTGAACAGATAAATTAAGACCAGAGGGTGAAATGAATGTAAAAATGTTGTCAAATCTTTCACCAAAGTAGTGTATGGCTTTAATGGCAGCTGTAGATACGCAGTTTAAAAAGTCTGTGGTTTGTTGAAGCTGTGAGTTCCTGTTACCAGAGAACTTTTTTTGTGTCAGTTTTGGTCAAAGAGCAGGAAGACGCTGCCCGGCCACAGCCACAGCCGCCATCACAGCTCGACCCGATTATCTGTGGGCTTTAAGAACGGTGAGAGACTGGGACCGTTGCCGCGGCGACTGACAATTTAAAACAAGGAGTAGCGTCTTTTGAATGCGAAAAAAGTGCTCAAAATGTTGCATATTCACTGGTGATCGTCTTTCTGTTCTGTGCAACAGTTTGAGGACTTCCAAAGTTAAAATATTCTGTTTTAAATCGCTATGGCAACGGTCCGAATTTACATATCAATCTCAACCCATGGATAACAGGAAGCTAAAATCCATGATTAGGATGTTGGAACACTGATTTTACTTTCAACATTGGGCTCTGTGGATGGAACTGAGAGTCTGTATGACAGATTAGACCACACATCTGACTCAAACGTAGTGAATATGTCCCCAATTTGACCTTTTTAAGCATTTTCATAATCGTACTTCCTGGTTGGACATGGGCAGCAAATATGACATAGTCAGAGGTAATTCTACAACTGTTACCATAGCAACCATTTAAAACAAGAGCCAAAATCCACGTTAATTACACAATAGTTATGATTTGACAAATAATAATACCTAATAACACCTTTATTTTGTTGAATGACAGAAAAAAGAATAAGTTGGGTGTTAACTGATTTCCAACTGTACATCGATTTTCATGACATCACAGAGGGACTCCATTTTAGAACTCAGCACTACTAAACCCTGTAATTTAAATTTTTTTCAAAATTTTAAAACTATGATCAATATTTTCCACAAGTGCACTCCCACCAAACTAGGTCATAATTTGAACATAATGAGAACCTGTCATATAGACTTTAAGTTGGTTGTTTTATTTTTAAAATGGCTAGCTCATTGTGCCACTGAGCACTTCCTGTCCTGTTCTATCTCTATGGGGTTTTTCCAGAGTCAATAAAATTAATAAATCCTTGAAGCTCAGGCAGTGAACAGTGAGCTGACAACATGTTAAAGACTTTAGATACTTCCTCAGAGACACTTCTGTTAATGCTAACGCTAATGCTAATTTTGAAGAAGAGGAAGAAAATAAAAAAACAGAAAGAAAACTGAAGTAATCTGTAGAAACACAGTCAGATAGTAATTCATTTACGCTTTAATTGATTTTTTGTTCATATTTTATGTTTTAATTAAAGTTAGCATTAACTGTGAGAAATGGTTAGCTTAGCCAACTGCTGCGCAGAGCCTGTTGTAATGTTCATTTATTTCATAATTACAAAAGATGTTCATCTCTGTTGTGAAATTTTGTCACAAAGATTTCTTTACCATCTTCTACACATGTTATGGATGGAATAAGTGATGAAATTATATATTTTAGAGCATTAACATAGATGTGGCTTTTGAAAACAAAACAAAATAAACTTTTTTTTTTTCTTCAAATGGCACTTCCTCTTCAAGCGAATTATCCAATTTTAGAAAGAGGAATAAGCCACTCACTTAGGCTTGTCAGACAACTAAAACCATTTTGTTATAACCCAGGGCCTCTACATCGTAAAAAGAACATTACAATTTGGTTGACAGAAGATACAAATATTTAAACTATTAAAACATGTCAAAGTGAGTGGACTAAATAAGAAGTTCCCTGTGAATTTTTTTATACATCAGTAAAGTCCTGATATTCATGGGGTTGAGTGTATGTTTACATTTGCACAAAAAAAATCAAAATTGGGATTAGACTGGGACTCAATTCTGAACTGTAGAACCAAACCAAGTCTACATTAGGACTAAACTGGGCTCAAACCAGGACCCAAAATTGGCAAGTGAGACTGCAGCGACTGGTAACTGATTTGTCCCACCTCCAACTCGTAAAAATGCCCTGGAACACAACGCTCAGACTGGTAAACCCTACTTTGTAAATTAGAACACGGTCAAGAAGAGACTCCACTTCCTGTTCAAGACAAACTGTGGCTGTTTCAAACATTAATCACCGCAGAGGTTAACCAGCACATAAACATCTGTCGCAGGTTAAATCCAAATATATTCTGTTTTCTCTTGTGTTAGAGACATACTTTAGCCTACGGTTTAGTATTAGCTTCATTGTTTACGTACGAGTTAATTCAGTTGGAACCAATGAGCTACATATCGCGCTCGTGTGGTTCTGTGGTTTCCCAGATGAGACGTCGGGGTTCTGACTGGTTTGCATTCATGTTCTTTTATCTCAGAAAAATGGTCATCAATAATAAAATGAGATTTAATACTGTGCTAACTGTGAGATTTGTTGTCGTTAGAATGCTCAAAAGCTAACATTAAAGGTGGTTTGTATTGGAAAACACTCTATCATATCATATCTAGCTAACGTTACATGTTCATATTACAATTAATCAAACAGTGGATCTTTCTTGTGCAAATAGTAACTTTACTTCATATGACTACGATAATTTGATCATTTAGATTTTCGTCCGTCTCCAGCAGGTGACGTCAGGTGTTGAAGTCAGCAGCTTTTCACCCGAGTTCCCGAGTTGTTTTCCCGACTTGTGCAAGTGTTCGTGTCCATTTTTCAACTTGGAAAAACATTTTCCCGAGTTCCCGAGGACCCCATGAACACAGCTATAATAAGGGCTAGAGAGAACGTCACCATGGTAACTCACAGTAACCCATAGTAACCGATGTCCAGCTCCAGCGGCCATCTTGTGTTGTCAAATTCTATTAATTACTCAAACAAATGAATAGAGAGTTGGACTATTTGATCATAATTTTGTAATAAATACATTTATAATTGAACTTTTTAGTGTTTTGTTCTTAATCTAACGCTCGTGTTCTACCAAACTAATGTGAAAACATCAAGAAAAAACATTAATACATAAATTCTGCTTTTATAGTAACGGTTGTGAAACAAACATAATTATCTATGGTTTTGTCCATTTGGTGGATTGACACACAAACAATTTAATTCTGCATAAAATGTAGACCAATGATTGTTTAAATTATATGATATATATATTATTATTATTATTATTATTATTATTATTATTATTATTATTAATAGTATTATATTATATTCATTTTCATAATTCAGAGATGATTTGTTCCAGACAGACACAGGTGGAGGTCCCTGCATTATTAGAACACAAATATACCATATATGTACATTTAAACACTATAACAATTTATAATAATTCTATAACTATTATTTATCCCCAGGTTTTATTAATGTTATTATTATTTTCTTTGAGAATGTTGCTCTGTTTGCAGTTGCAAGATGGCCGCCACAACTGCCACGGCAACAGAATCCATGTTGTCTCCAGCCTTTATTATAACGCTTTATTATTATACAATGGTGGGAACGCTTTGAAGTCAGAACTGAAAATGTGGAAGTGCAAATTAACCTCACGTTTACCTGGAACGCAACATAATGATGAAAAATTGGCACAGTATATTGAACAATTTTTAAAATATTGAATCTTTCGAATGGTTCTCAAAATCGTGCATTTCACATTTGCACATTCATCACATCAAAATTGGGGCCAAACCACGTCTAAATTACCACTAAAATGAGCTCAATTTAGAACCAAATGACGAAAAGTGTGAACGCACCCTTAATAGAAAAACGTAGCCCTGGTTTAGCCCTGGTTTAGTCCTGGTTTAGTCCTGGTTTAGCCCTGGTTTAGCCCTGGTTTAGTCCTGGTTTAGCCCTGGTTTAGCCCTGGTTTAGCCCTGGTTTAGCCCTGGTTTAGCCCTGGTTTAGTCCTGGTTTAGCCCTTGTTTAGCCCTGGTTTAGCCCTGGTTTAGTCCTGGTTTAGCCCTGGTTTAGTCCTGGTTTAGCCCTGGTTTAGTCCTGGTTTAGTCCTGGTTTAGCCCTTGTTTAGCCCTGGTTTAGCCCTGGTTTAGCCCTGGTTTAGTCCTGGTTTAGCCCTGGTTTAGCCCTGGTTTAGCCCTGGTTTAGTCCTGGTTTAGTCCTGGTTTAGTCCTGGTTTAGCCCTTGTTTAGCCCTGGTTTAGTCCTGGTTTAGCCCTGGTTTAGTCCTGGTTTAGTCCTGGTTTAGTCCTGGTTTAGCCCTGGTTTAGCCCTGGTTTAGCCCTGGTTTAGTCCTGGTTTAGTCCTGGTTTAGCCCTGGTTTAGTCCTGGTTTAGCCCTGGTTTAGTCCTGGTTTAGCCCTTGTTTAGCCCTGGTTTAGCCCTGGTTTAGTCCTGGTTTAGCCCTGGTTTAGTCCTGGTTTAGTCCTGGTTTAGCCCTGGTTTAGTCCTGGTTTAGTCCTGGTTTAGTCCTTGTTTAGTCCTGGTTTAGTCCTGGTTTAGTCCTTGTTTAGTCCTGGTTTAGTCCCAGACAGTTTTGATGCTTTCCTTCAACACATATTTTAGTTTGACTTTGAATTGTTTTATGTCATAACAACAAAGTAAAGCGTCTTTGAATATCTTTGAAAAGCACTATATGAAACCACTGTATTATTATTATTATTAGTTATCATATCTCATTTTGAATCGTGTGATGTTTTTCAGCCGGTTCCTCACCCGCAGTCGGCAGTACAGGGCGGTGAGGATGATTCCGTACAGAAGAAGAATCCCGTCCAGGATGTAACACAAGTTCATGTCCACCAGCATCTGAAAACCCAAGTCACAGATTCAAACTTGTGCCTTCAAAAGACTCGATAAGTGCCAAACCGCAAAAAACATAACAGCAATTATTCAAAAATGTTTCCAGGGATAAGCAGAAATACTCGCATAGCTCAAAATAAAAAGCTAAGTGACAATTTAGTCGTTTAAACAGTTTGTGGAGAATTTAAACAGCCTAAATTTGGCAGAAGGAGCGGAAAAAAAAGGTAAAAATTTAGCATTTCTAAACAAATACGGCAAAGAAAATTCACTTCTGCAGCTAAATTTGAACAAAAAAGTTATACAAAGTGCTTTTCAGAACAAGAAAAGTGAGCTACAATCACAAAACAATGATAATTCCAATCAAATAAATCATACATGATCAATACGCGCCTTAATTAAAGCTAAAAAATGACAAAATCAAATGGTAAAACACAATTATTTACCCATTAATAACTTTTTTGTGACGTCCCACACTCATCTCTTTCAGTTGAGCAGTAATGGTGGATAATCTATTGAATTTTAGATGATATTGTGAATATTCTTTTGAAAAAATTTAATATCGAATTTATTGTTTAAAGTAAAAATGGAACAAAAATAGCTGATTGAGAAAAAAAAAGAAAAATGTTGGGCTATAAACTTTCAAAACAGAGAATATAAAGTGATATTTCTGTACTTTTGTGATTAATTTAGCAGACATTTCACATTTGTTTGATAATGAAACCTCATCTAAAACGTTTAAAGTCATGTTTTAACACATTTCTGTTGAATTAACATAATATCGGCTGAATATTGTTATCATAAAACTCCAAAATAACATCAAAATTGTCCAGCTCTAAACAGCAGTCACACCTTTATCCCTTTTTGACTGAAATCTGTCGATCTCAGAGATGTTCTTTTTCAGTATTTTTGCTGTGAATTCATCATAATCTTGAACTAAACTCAATTCTGTTCCGTTTGTCTCTTACTTTACACTTTAAACACTCCTCTAGCCACATAAATAAACCTTTGAACAGTTTTACCTTGAATCTGAAGCAGAAACAGCAGGACGACGCTGACACTTCGAAGTCTGGAGCTCTTCTGCAGAAACAGGAAGTGGAGGCTCTCTGTCCGAGCCACAAACTCACGCCAAACTTCCTCTAAAAAAACAAAAAAAAAACAAACAAAAAAAATCATCTTTCAAAACTATTTCAGGCAGCAAATGCACGAGAAAAGCCAATAAATTACAATGTTTAAAGTGCATTTTTGTCACTTTTCTGGTGTAAAGTCAGCTGCTTGTCTCTATGGTTTGTGTTGCCTGGAATGTTCCACAGTAGGGCATTAAATCGATGTATTTCCTCGGATGGAAGCTGCTTATGTCACCAGGTCGAGCTCCGGGTCAGATCTGTGGAGAGACGAGGCCCACAGTAAGAATGCAACGCTTTAAAATAAGGTTCCATAAACTAAGCACTGGTTGTTTACATTAGTTTAGTTCATTTTTAGTTTTTTTTTTAATTTATTGTTTGGTCAAATATGCAATGTGCATCACAACAGAGCTTTCATTTCAATGATTTGAATGCTGAGAGTGTGTTTATATTTATGTTCATTTTATCTAATATGGGACAGTGCACATTAAAGGGCCTGTACCTGATTTTTATTGTTTTGAAACGTGAAAAACAGAACTAGTCCATGTTAAAGTCTTTACATCAGTCACATGTGTCTCTCACTTTCCTAATGCAGTCCCAGCATCATAAATATTCACCATGAGTTTATTAGCACTTTTCATGCGTCTTTGAGCCCAGAGTGTCACAGATACAGCTGACAAACATTAGCATGCTAACAGTGCACTTTCTGCTTCCCTCGTTGGATAAAACACTCTATAAATAAACGCAGACTAAACGTTGTGGTCTCATTTTCACCCGAATAGATGGTTTTACAATATGTCTGTGATGATGCAACACAGATTTTATTTTATTACACGCAAACAATGTGGAACATGGACTCGTTCTGTTTTTCCCGTTTCTCAACAGTAAAAATCAGGCACAGGCCCTTTAAAGTCTATATGACAGGTTTTCATGTTTGTCTAATTATGACTTAGTTTGGTGGGAGGGCACTTGTGGAAAATATTTATCATAGTCACATCAGTCAGCTTGCAGTTTGTGAGGAAAGTTTGAAGAATAAAAGTTTAAAATGACAGGAAGTAGTGCTGAGTTCTAAAATGGAATCCCTCTGTGATGTCATCAAAGAGCGACGTACCGTTGAAAATACAGGGATTATTTAAACTGACTAATTTTTCTGACAGTTTCAACCATCATTCATCAAAATAAAGGTCTTCTCTAGTATTATTTATTGTAAATGCCTAACTATTGTGCAATATATATCAATGTTGGCCCTTGTTTACAGTCTGGTTGCTATGGTAACAGTTGTGGAATCACCTCTATCTATGTCATATTTGCTGTTCATGTCCAACCAGGAAGTGACATTATAAACTTAACAAAAACTGTCAAATTGAGGACCAATGGGCAATTTTATTTAGTAAAATCTTATATATAGTCTTGGTCTTTTGTGTAAATTATGCAAAACCTTTGTCTCCCGAGTGTGATGTTCAATTTGATTTACTTCCTGTAAATTTTTCAACATATTTTTCAACTTTTCTCAACAAACAGCGACCTGATTGGTGTAAAACTATAATTGATATTTACAAGAGGTATCAATACACTGAATAAAGTCAAAATTAGAAAATCATAAAAACCTGTCATACGCACTTTAAGTTGGGTAAGGTTAGGGTTTGGGCTCTACATAGCGCTGCCCATCGCTGCAATTGAATTTACAAGAACTCAGAACTCAGAAAATCCAACCTCCGAAAACAACGAGAACGCAGCGTAACTATGTCATACTGTGTTTGCTGCTCATGTCCAACCAGGAAGTGACATTATAAACATTACAAAAACTGTCAAACTGGAGACAAACGGGCAAAATGTTTAGTAAAATCTTAAATATGATCAGGTTCACTGCATAGTTTTTAGTGAAATGTGTCGTCAAACCTGTCATATAGACTTTAAAGTGATTTCGTCATCTTTAAGTGTCACGCTCACTGATATTTATTATTTACTTCTTTCAGCAATTTTATTTTCTTAAAAAGTGACGTACAAAAGGGAAAGGGACCAGGGCCAGTCGAAACGCAGCGATGCTTTGTCTGGAATGTTTCACAGGACGGTATTAAACTGTCAAAAAAACAAGATAAACAAGATTAGAAGTCTAAAAACAGGTCATTTTCCATTAAGCGTCGCTAAAAGATGCAAAGACAAGACAAGACCAGACTTCCCCCTCACTGACTTTTATCTGCAGTTTCACTTTGTGTCAGTCAAAGATAAACTCTATTTTTACAATCAGTTAATCGCAATCGAATCCAAACCGCAATTCCAATAGCCATATTTAGCAAATTGCAAAGACTGCAGTTATTTAAGTCACATTCATTCCTTTGCCGGAGAAAAACTTGTTGAATAAAGATCTTAATGCTTCCCGTTTGTTTCTGTCAGTGGAAAGTAACAAAGTACAAAAGTAAAAGTAATGTACTTAAGTCAAGTTTTAGGTATCTGTACTTTCCTTCAGTCGTTTTTATAGAGGATATTTTTACTTTTACTTCACTACATTTGAAACCAAGTATCTGTACTTTCTTTAACTGTAAAAGAACTGAAAAGTAGAAAGTACTTTTCATTTTGTTTGAGGATTATCTTCAGCAAACAAGAAAACAAAAATATATCCATTAAATTCTCTACAAACATTAAGAAATGTATTCAAATTGACCTTTGTTGACCAAAATTAAGCACAAATCTTTACCAAAATTAAGACATTTAATGTTTAAGACTGGTCTCATAATCTGCATGAAATGGTTTTTACTGTTGAAGTACATTTTCAAACAGACACTTCAACACATTTACTTAAGTACATTTTTTAATGTGATACTTTTACTTTAGTAATTTTTTGCACATGTATCTGTACTTTTACTTGAGTAACAAAGCTGAGTACTTCTTCCACCACTGTTTCTGTGTCTTTGTGCTGGGGGATATGTTAATGCTGCTGGAGGAATTTAAAATGTAAACTTTGAACAGAATTACATTTATTTATTTATTTTTTTAAAGCACAAATGTAATCCCAGGGTTGTGAGATTTCCAGAGAGCAACCAGCCACGAAAAGTGACCCGAGCAAGAAAAAAATAAGACCAAAAAGTTGTTTGCTGTTGCTTAACAAACACTAATGACATGCACAACTAATTAAAATAGTATTTGAGCTTCATAAAAAGTGTAATTTATGGTAAAGTATGTGATATGTGATATGTGATGTAGATAAAATGAAAAATTTTTGTGGGCTCATCATTTCTTTGAGTATTTTTACATAAAACCCATAAATCTGGATTGTTCCTTCATCAAAAATGCAAAGAGTTTATCATAATTTCCTAAAACATGATGTAAAATACAATAATAAATGTGTTTAAAGCAGCTCTGATGTCACTCACATGTGTCTGAGGCTTTTACTTTGACAAAATCATCTACATTTTTTCATATTTTGTGATATTCTGAGGTTAATCCCAGTTTCTCAGTGAAATCACATTATGTTCCACTTCACTTTTGCCTCCATTCTGAATTTAGAATGTTTTCGTTTACAAACTTTTAAAGGGTCCATAGAGTAGAAAATTAATTTCCTAACTTTGTGCATTATCCCTTGATTTTCCACCATTGTGCCGGCAAACATTATTTATTTATTTATCAATTAACCTTTACTTAACCTGGTAAGAACCCATTGAGATCGAAAAACCTCTTTTTCCAACAGTGACCAAAGCGAAAAACAAAACATTGTCAGCTGCGTCTTGAAAAGCTGTCGAATTTTATCAAATATTTGAGTGTTTTAAAGTGTCCTGAACAAACTTGTGAACCAAAAAGACATCAACAATCACTACAGCAAAATCAAAACACAGAAATGAGTTAGATCTGTTTTTAATTATTGGTGTCGTTTGAGGATGTTTTTGTGACTGGTGTGCTGTTTCATCCTGTACAAAGTGTGCCACGATTCAAAAAAGGCTGAAATATTGGGTCAATGTAAAGAAAAAAATGTAAGTATCAGTAACGAAACATTCAATTTAGATCTAGAATGATTTTTGTTGGGCTTACGCCAAAAAATGTGTCAACAAAAAAGACGAAAATAATTCAAATTCTGATTATAACTGGAAAAATAAACACTAATAACGGTTTCCTGGCTAAAACCACAACCTCTCAGTCAAGAAGATTGGTGGAGTTTTTAAAGATGTGATGATATGGAAAGAGTGACAGCAACACATTTTAAAACCTTTTTCCTTTTCTTTTTGTGTTGTTTTTGTCCGTTTTTGTCGTTGTTGTTTGGTATTCCTGCAGCAGAGGTGACGAGTTGGTGATTGTGGGGTAAAAATTTTGAGGGTTTGAAAAATAATAACAGCATAAAGTTTGTAAACGGAGCGAAAGATGGCGAGATATGTCAAACGAGAGTACAAAATGTGAGTGTGTGTGTTCGTGTGTGTGTTTGGGGTGAGTACATGCACACGGAAACAACACTGTGGTCGCTGTAATAATATTAAATAATATAAATATAAGCAATATTTGTGTGTAATGTATGTGCGTCTTTAAGTTGATGTATTTGCAAAGTAGGAATGCATAATGTCCTGAGGTTTGTTGGCAAATGGATAATGCACAGAATCTATGTTGAAAATGAACTGGAATAAAAAACAAGCTTCTGAAATAAACGTATATTAAAGGGGCTGTACCTGATTTTTACTGTTTAGAAACGTGAACAACAGAACCAGATTTTTCCATATGATGAAGTAAAATCTGTGATGCCCCAGCACAGATATATTGTAAAAGCATCTATTCAGGTAAAAATGAGACCACAGCTCTTTTTCTGCACCTGTTTATTGACCTTATTCTGCCCCGCCCACTTTTGCCGTTTTTTGCACTTTTGTTGTAAACGCACTCTGTTAAAGCTAATGACGAACGAGGGAAAAGTCTCACCGCTAAAATGTTACATAAAGTAGATTGATTTGTGTAAAATGTTTAATGAACACGAGCAACAACAAGTCACAACGCAACGATTTCCTGGTCAGTCTGAAAACGTCTTTTTAGTCCATGTAGAACTTATTTTCTGTTGAGCTCGTCTGCCCCGTGTGAACTACAACGGAAACAAGACGGCGGCGCGTACGGCAACTTCAGGAATAAGGTGAATAGAATTTTATCCTCCGAGAGAATCAGGAAGTGCGCTGTTAGCATGCTAATGTTTGTTAGCTTTACGCTGGGCTCCGAAACGTGTAAAAAGTGCTTCTAAACTCATTGCGGTGAATATTTATGATGCTGGGACTGCATTATGTAAGTGAGAGATACATGTGACTGATGTAAGGAGTTTAACATCAACTAGTTATGTTTTTCACGTTTCAAAACAGTAAAAATCAGCTACAGGGCCTTTAAATGGCCTGTACCTGATTTTTATTTCCTCTAGTTAAGATAAATTCTCTTTACATCACACATTGTTTGATAGAAGCAACTTCATGTTAAGACATTGTGTTTGTGATGTATAATCTGTGCATATTAGAAATGCACTTTGTTTGGAAAGAACTAGTGCAAAAGTGTTTGCCAGTGTCACCTCTTTTCAACCAATCAGGCACATCGTACACTATGAATCATGGGAAAATAACTGCTTGACTCTATCCCAGACTGTGATTCTCTCATGGTGCAGTTTCAAAAGAGCTAAAAGCTAATTGTAAAGAGAGTTAGAGGAACTATATGGAAACAGTTGCATAAGACGATTCCAGACAGTGGTTTCTGAGTCATGGAGCAATATTGAGTGACAGGAAGGACTAATGGTTCAAACAAAAACATGTTCCTGTCTCACGGTTCAAAATCAGGTACAGGCCCTTTAAAAAGCTGGGGTACTTGATTTTCACACTGCAGAACCGGAAGTAGTTTTTTAAAATTTGAATTACTTTAATTTTAATTTTTAATTAATTGACACATCTTTAAAATCCACATGCATTCATTTTTTGTCCCGTACACAGCTTTAAAACAGCTTTTTTCAGACGGCAAAGTGAAACTGAGGAGGACCACCCGAGCGCAGCCAATCAGAGCGTTGCGTTTGGCTCTTACTTCAAGACCAAATACTTTATTATTAGAAGCAGACAGCGTGCAGACGTCTCATTTTTATCACAAAATGACGCTTTCACAAGATACTCTTTGGTGGAAAACACAAAATGTACTCATTTACACCCAAATAAGTCAAGTACCTCAGCTTTAAAGAAAAAAAAAAGGCTTGTCGTTAGTTGCTTACGGACACGATAGACTTCACCTCGTTGTCGTTATCGGCTCAATTCCTTGCGATCGTTACAGCTCTCTGCCGTTTTCGTTCTGTAAAAGGTCAGAGAACAACGCATTTGGCACAGAATGGCAGCCACACCCCCGGGACAACTGTGAAATACAAAAACACGACCAAAACCACGTGTACAATTCTTAAATTTAATTATGCAAAATGCCTAAAGCTCAATACAGGCGGCTACTGTTATCGAATTATCAAAAAGATCAGAAAAATACAAACAATCTACATTTTTACAAGACAATTCTTTCGAAAAACATTCAGAAAGTTGCATAAATTAGGCACCAAAATGATAGAAAAGTTATTATTTTAAAAAAGAGTTCAAAGCATGCGAAAAGAGAGAGAAATATATCATTTTAGGTGCAATATTAATTACAAGCTTTAAGGATTATAAGGCTTATTTTAATTGTAAAAACAGCATTTGTGTTATGAATTACAAATGTTAATCTTTATTTGAGTAGTTTTTCAGTTCATTTTTATTTATTTATTTTATAGTTTACATATTTATCTTAAGTTTCAGAGCAAAATTTTCAGCCCATGGATTTTTAAAATTATTATTTTGTCTGTTTTTTAAAAAATATTATTGTTTTGTCTGTTTTTTTTTATTATTATTATTTTTTATTTTATTTTTTGTCTGTTTTTTATTTATTTTCTAATTCAAGATCCAGAATACAGCTATTTTGAAACTAGCCATATAATCGAGCTTTTAAATAAACAAATTTTATCCAAAACTACTCAAATAAAGATTAAAATGATGAATTTCAGATGCATAGAGTTTCCATTTTGCAGCGTAAAATCGAAAACACAAGCGCAGGAGGATTACAGACATGTTTTTTGGCTCATAGTGACATTCGTACAAATGCAAAGGTCCGTCGTTGATGCGTTAAGGCTCGTCTGTGAGAATTAAGCACACGGTGAATCACAAACACAACGTAAAACTGGACAAACCGTAGCTGCCTTTCGTTCGTGGCGTCAGGTCCCGAGATCACGTTTCGACTCGAGGTTTAAGCGTCTGGATCGAGAAGTGTTATCCAGGGGTTTAACTTTTCATAAAAACAGAAATATTCACAGATATTGAGAGACGTTTTAGTGTTGTAGATGAAATATAAAACGTGTTGGCAAAACAGACACAGCCCTTTAAAGGTGAAGGGCACAGTTTTGTGTTAAAGTGTTTATGTGAATCAACTAAAGCTACGTTCTGTGAGTAAAAAACACTTCATGAAATTGATTTAAAGTAGGGCTGGGTGATACGGTGATAAAAATTGAATCGTGAGCTGGTCCCTGTGACAATCTGCTTTTTTTGTGAAATCGTGATTGACTGTTTGTGTCTTTAAAGGTCCCATAACATGCAAAATCGACTTTTCAGAGGTTTTAACCTTCCTCCAGTGCTATTTGGGCCTCGTATGTTGTGCCCAAAGTGGTTTTTTGACTGATTCCCTCATGTTTTCACTAGAGAACTGTCTTTTCCGTCCCCCTCGGCTGAGCAGCAGACGGGGGCTCCTCACTAAGATGACGCGGTGTTTAAGCCACGCCTCCAGGAAGCGCGCAGCCGCAGAATAAAAACAGCTAATGCTAATGCTACACAGTAATTACACGATGGATACGACAGATAGAAGAGTTAGCTTGTTATTTACCAAACGGCAACGTCCGTCGTCGAGGCCCTGGAGCACGTCAAACTCCAGGTCAGATCCAGGACGTAGGACTCAGCACGACGCACCGTCAGGACGGATAAAAGGTTTATTCAGTGTTTGTGTATCGCTGTTTACCGGAGCACACGGCACATGCACCATCTCCGCTCTAGGCTTCGGCACGAGTTGGGCGGGGGAGGCGTGTGGGTTGGGCGGGGGAGGCAGCCTGCTCTCTGTTCGGGGGGGTCGGATCTCAGAGTGGGTCGTTTGCTTTTGCAAGGAGGGGGGGCCAGTCCAAGAAATGGGTGTTTTTTGTAAACTGTTATGTTATGGATATTGCACAACGAGAAAATGTATCAACAAAGCCCTTAGAATAGACTGTGTAAAGGGCAAAATAGCAGAATATGGGACCTTTAATGCAGCTGTCTGTTCAAACACACTTTTTCTCCTGTTGTTTAGCCTCTGAAGCCTCTGAGCAGATGACTTTATTTGCCTTATAGACCTACAAAATCAACAAAATGTCTTGCTTTGATTTGAATAGAAACTGTTAACACTGTAGTTTGACTTTGTACAAACAAACAGAGACAAAAGCGCGACAAAAAAAGGTAAAAAATGTGTTCAAAAGTGACAAAAACATGCCTACAAACAACAAACGCAACACACGTGACTAAAAATGACAAAGATGCAACTAAAAGGGACAAAGACGTGTTTAAATATGACAAATATGACTAAACGTGACAAAAACACGGCTAAAAATTGTGTTTAAGATGTCTAATCTTAAAGTGCGTATGACAGGTTTTTATGATTTTCTAATTTTGACTTCGTTCGGTGTCTTAATACCTCTTGTAAATATAAATTATAGTTTTGCACCAATCAGGTCGTTATTTGTGGAGAAAAGATGAAAAATAAGTTGTAAATGACAGAAAGTAAACAAATTGATGACATCACAGTGGGGAGACAAAAGTTTTGCATAATTTACAGAAAACAAACTACTTTTTTGACCCTTTAAACATTAATTTGACAAAATAAATGTAATAATGCAATATTCTTTGTCAGTGAAAAAATCTGTGACATTAGAGGAGTTTTGGCCCAGTGTATAGTATGGTTGCTATGGTAATTTCCTAGCATGATGTCATCATTTACAACCAGGAAGTAAAATTAAAAACCTACCAAAATAGCTAAACTGGGATAAAATTTGAAAAGATTTGAGCAGAATTTGAAATATATTTATTTTAACTGCATTTTAGTGAAATTAGTCGTCCAACCTGTCAGAGGCCCTTTAATCGCACTCGTCAGAAAAATCACGTTTCATTATTTTTTCTAAATGGTGCAGCTCTGTTAAAGGCAATAGAAAAATACAAAGTGAACATGAATCGAGATCAAATCAAAATCATGATCTGGCCCCAAGAAAATCGTGATAATAACTTTTTTCCGTATCACCCAGCTCTAATTTAAGGCAACACTATGTAACAAACAGAGCAAATGTAACTCCAGTTCTATGACTCCGCCGGTCATCGTAGAACCATAGTTAGATTCGTTCCCCAAAAAGAATGCACTGTTCATGTTCTGATGATGGACCGAACCGGAGCGCCCGCAGGACACAGGGAGAACACGCAAACTCCACACGGAAAGGCTCCACGTCGCCCGGGAGTTGAACCCAGGACCGCGTTGCTGTGAGCGATTCCCAGTGCACCGCTTTGATATATGTCTATGCTCTGCTCCAAATGTTCCACAGTATGACTTAAAGTACATCTCCATGGCTATTTCCAGGACAAGTTACAAGTCAGATCAGAGCAGCGGCGAGTCAGCTCACAGTTGGATAAATGTTTTGTGAAGAACGCTTGAAACTGAATAAATGCCAGATGGGTTTAAAGTCCGTTTTTCTGATTATAACTTAGTTTCTTGGGATAGCACCTGTGGTAAATATTTATAATAGTTTTACATTCATTTAGTTGCAGTTTGTGAAGTAATTTTGACAAATAAAAGTTCAGAATTGCAGGAAAAAGTGCTAAAACCCTATAATCCCTCTGTGATGTCATCAATAGGCGACGCACCATTGAAAACACAGACGATTTACAGACAACTGACGAATTTTTCTGACAATTTAACGCTTCATTCAACAAAATAAAGGTGTTATCAGGTATTATTTACTGTCGAATAATAACTATTGTGTAATTTATAAGGAATTTGGCCCTTGTTTACAGTCTGGTTGATCCTAAAATCCCTCTGTGATGTCATCAATAGGCGACGCACCATTGAAAACACAGACGATTTACAGACGACTGACGCATTTTTCTGACAATTTAAAGCATAATTCAACAAAATAAAGGTGTTATCAGGTATTATTTACTGTCGAATAATGACTATTGTCTAATTTATAAGGAATTTGGCCCTTGTTTACAGTCTGGTTGCTATGGTAACAGTTGTAGAATCACCTCTAACTGTGTCATATTTGCTGCTCATGTCCAACCAGGAAGTGACATTTTAAACATCACAAAAACCGCCAAACCGGGGACAAACAGGCGAAATGTTTAATAAATCCGTAAATATAATCACGTTCGCTACGTTTTTGTCAAATGTGTCGCCCGGCCGTCACGCGGACTTTAATGCCATGCTGTGGAACATTCCAAACACCAGAAACGCTTGACAGTTTTGAGTCGCACAGTGTGGCTTTAGCAGAAGTGGCGTGTGTTTTGCAGTCGGAGTCGAGTCGATTCAGCGACGTGAAGTCATCCAGTGGTTACAGAAAAAAAAACAGGCAAAAGTTTAAACAGTTCCTCTTTCGAAAAACACGAAGAGGCAGAACAAGGCATCCGTTTTGAACCGGAGCATTTCGTCATCCTTAGCTTTTAACGTCTGCTCCGGACAACCCCTGCTACACTTTTAGACCTTTAAGACAAAGCGTAATTCAAACGTACAACTTATAAAACCACATTTAGCGAAAATAAATTCTGCATTTTGAGTCCATAGTTTGGATCCTTGTCCGAAGTTGCAGGCGTCTTCAACTTCCTGGTTCATTATTGGACCTTTTCTGCATAAAAAAACACCTCATTAAAATTCCAAAAACAGAATAAATCGAAGTCAATGTCTCCGTTTCGAGTCCCGAGTCCATTATATTCTCTTTTGTATAACGTCTTGAATGGCAGTCGGCTTGAATTGACCCAGAAACACGACACAAATGCACTTCCTGCTTCGTTTAAAGGGATTTTTGGGCCAAATTCACGCCACGATTTCTCAAAATAAGTCTGTATTTTTCATTTTCAGTCTTTAGTTGGAGGCTTTGGGTTTAGAAAGGGGTCACGCGTTGTAGAAAAGAGTAATCCACGTCAGTTAAAATGACTTGAATTCATGGTATTCATCTTGATTTGAGAAGTTTTGACAAGTATAAATGTTTTAAGGTAAAAGGAGATTAAGCATTTCAACTTGACGTCTTCAATTGTGGAGTAGAAAATGCAATCGCAACACATTTTATACACATTTTGTGCGGCTAAATTTGCAGTTTAACGTAAGAAAATCTCTCAATCTTTGTAGACCATTTTAATCCAATAAATATAATCTAAAAGAACATTGTTTGTGAAGCAATAGTTAAAATGTGGAACAGTTGCCGAGATGAAACTGACACTAGCTACTTCTTCTTTTACAATTTCCAAAGACTTTTAAAGGAAACGTGAATGATAAATACATATATTATAGAATGACCCTTTAAAAGTTTCCAAATAAAACAAAAATACATAAGAAAACAATGTATTTTGCCTTTTTTGTTTATTTAATGCACATTTTATAAAAGGCAAATTCAGATTTTTTGATTTTACTGGACAAAGACTCAATGTTTTTCAATGTTTCTTAAAGTTTTATAACATTTTTCATCAAAAGTTATTATTTTTGTGATGCGCAAATACAAGTTTGAGATTAGAGAATAGTATTTTTTCATTAATTTTAAGAGACGGACAAATTATCTGACATTTTTATGCGGGAAATACTAGAATTGCACAAAATTTCGTACAACAAATACTTAAAATTTCTTTCTTTCCATCAGTTAATCACACTTTAGTTTTGCCACCAGATGCAGAGTTTTTGTGTTAACTAGAATATCGTTTTGCATTTTTGTTATAATAATAAGTATAATTTGAATATCCAAAAATGAGCGGCTTTGGTTTTGAAAGTTTCAAATGTGATTTGGATGAAAATAATAAACGAACACAAATAAAAACGTTCAACGCTTCTGGATTTTTCTTTTAGAGATTTCTTATGAAAGCCATCTGCGCTCCACTATTTCAAAACAACTGTTATATATTTTCTTTCTATTTTACATTAAAATATCTGTCAATTAAGTAATAAAATTGCCCTTAATATAACAATAATAATAACAAATCTTACCTCATACTGTAGGCATTTAATTGCGTCTACAATTGCGTTTATGACGTGAACTACAAAACATTATAAATAACTTCTGACGGCACATTCAATTTGTGTAGAATAATTGTGTTTTTTTGTGAAAATTCAGGCTCAAAACTGTTGTTCAGCTGTGCATTTGACTGAAAGGATTTTATCTCTTTAAAACTCACATTTATGTTGATTATTTATGTTTTTATTTGTTTGTTTTGTGATTTTTATGCATATTTCCCTGTTCTCTAAAGCGCTTTGAATTACTCTGCATACAATTTGTGCCAAACAAATTCTGATTATGATTTTACTTTTCATGATTGAGCAGCGTTTCCAGTAAATAAATAACACTAAACTAGTCAAATCCTCTCAAATCAAGATAAATAATGAGAGCTGATCCGTTCTGAGCAGCTGCAGACGTTCTATTCCTGCAGCGCGTGACTTGCTTTCACTTCCTGCTTCCTCTCCGCGGCGGCCATCTTTAAACCGACGTCTCGGACTGGAGCCTCATGACGAACTTGTGCGACTTGGGGTCGATGAACTCCTCCCCCAGGCGCAGGAAGGGGAGGGGCGTAACCGTGACGACGAGGGAGAAGTCCAGGCGGCGCAAGGCGAACACCAGCCCCTGCCTCAGCGCCGACGTGACGGGCTCCTCGCTCACCAGAGTCCACTGGCGCCCCCTGTCGCTCTGCTGCTGGTACTGCAGCGTGGGGCCCGACGTCAGGTACCGCTCCAGGAACGCCTGGGGGACACGGGGGACACGGGGGAGGGGCGGGGGAGGCATTCTGTTAAACACTGTTCACTAATTAATGAAAGAGTGTGACAGTTATGAGCTTGTGATTGTGCTGTAATCGTCATCGGCTCACTCAGATTCTGACTGATTCCTGCAGGTTTGACTTAATCCTGTTTCCTCCTGCCACTGAAGCTTGAGTGCTCTGAAAATGACTGTTTTCACCTACCCCCTATCCCCGCCCACATCTCTGTACTTTAATGTGATGATTTGAAAAATATAATAAATAAGTAAAAGACTCAAAGGTGACACATGTAGTGTTCTTAAATGTCAGACGTTTTTTTGAACAATTAAAAAAAGAAAATTACAACCGTCTGAATGTGAAATGTCATGAGGAGGCGGGGCTTATCAGTTTAGAACTGAAAAGGTTCCATTACATCAAGCCTTTTTAGATCAATATTGCATTTTACAATGTAAAAAAAACAAAATGTAAAATGTGTGTTACTCCCAATCATAATACATCTTCTTGAAGTTTATGCAGGTTTTCTGGACGTAAAACGCATTTTCATATTTTTCAGTTATTGAAAAGCAAAGTAACCATGGTGACCGTGACCCTGTCACTCAACACTCATGAGCATTTGAGAGCTGCAGATGAACGAGAAAAGTAATAAAACTATGACAGTTATTTCTGCTCCTGGTGACAGACTTCTCCTTTTCAAAAGGGAAATAACTAAAATATCATTGCTTTATTTATGAGTAATTATTGAGTTTTATTTTTTCAGTTTCAGTTCTGCCAAAACCCGATTAGCCAAAGGTGCCCCAACCTTTTTCAACGAGGGCCGCATTTGGAAACCTAACCTAACCCTAAATGTGAAAAAGCTAAAAGATAAACACTTGCTAGAAAAGTCACAAAGAGGTGCAAAGAGGTTGTGTCAGAACTGGGTGTTTAGCTCCACCTTTTGGAAGTCGAAAAGACTGCAGTTATGTAGTTAAGACTTCTACAAATGTGTTCTGAAATGTGTTTTTTGAAATGTTAATTTGATTTTTGGAACAGTAGAATGTGAAGTGTTGATGTCACATATTTTAATCATAAACCCCAGTATTCCTGAATGCCCCGGGCCGCACACGCCCTCCCGGACCACAGATGGCGCTCTGACCTTGGGCGTCATGTTGTGGGTGATGCAGAACTGCAGGTGTGTGAGGATGCTCTCCATGCTGTGGAACGCCTGCTGCCTGGTGGTCCTCAGATACTTCTGCATGGCCCGGGCCATCGGGGCGAAGATGGCCTGGGCCGCCTCCCGAGGGTCCATCACCTCCCTGGGATGTTTGGGGGACGAGGCGGCGTCTTCCTCCTGGAGCCGCCTGATGTGAGTGAAGGCCTCCTCCACGGCCACCACCAGCCTGAGCACCAGAGGACACAATGACAGAGCACCAGAGGACACAATGAGCACCAGAGGACACAATGAGCACCAGAGGACACAATGACTGAGCACCAGAGGACACAATGACAGAGCACCAGAGGACACAATGACTGAGCACCAGAGGACACAATGACTGAGCACCAGAGGACACAAAGACTGAGCACCAGAGGACACAATGAGCACCAGAGGACACAATGAGCACCAGAGGACACAATGACTGAGCACCAGAGGACACAATGAGCACCAGAGGACACAATGAGCACCAGAGGACACAATGACTGAGCACCAGAGGACACAATGAGCACCAGAGGACACAATGACTGAGCACCAGAGGACACAATGACTGAGCACCAGAGGACACAATGAGCACCAGAGGACACAATGAGCACCAGAGGACACAATGACTGAGCACCAGAGGACACAATGACAGAGCACCAGAGGACACAATGACAGAGCACCAGAGGACACAATGACTGAGCACCAGAGGACACAATGAGCACCAGAGGACACAATGAGCACCAGAGGACACAATGACTGAGCACCAGAGGACACAATGAGCACCAGAGGACACAATGAGCACCAGAGGACACAATGACTGAGCACCAGAGGACACAATGAGCACCAGAGGACACAATGACTGAGCACCAGAGGACACAATGACTGAGCACCAGAGGACACAATGACAGAGCACAAGAGGACACAATGAGCACCAGAGGACACAATGAGCACCAGAGGACACAATGAGCACCAGAGGACACAATGAGCACCAGAGGACACAATGACAGAGCACCAGAGGACACAATGACAGAGCACAAGAGGACACAATGAGCACCAGAGGACACAATGACTGAGCACCAGAGGACACAATGACAGAGCACAAGAGGACACAATGAGCACCAGAGGACACAATGACTGAGCACCAGAGGACACAATGAGCACCAGAGGACACAATGACTGAGCACCAGAGGACACAATGAGCACCAGAGGACACAATGACAGAGCACAAGAGGACACAATGAGCACCAGAGGACACAATGACTGAGCACCAGAGGACACAATGAGCACCAGAGGACACAATGACAGAGCACCAGAGGACACAATGAGCACCAGAGGACACAATGACTGAGCACCAGAGGACACAATGACTGAGCACCAGAGGACACAATGAGCACCAGAGGACACAATGAGCACCAGAGGACACAATGAGCACCAGAGGACACAATGAGCACCAGAGGACACAATGAGCACCAGAGGACACAATGACTGAGCACCAGAGGACACAATGACAGAGCACCAGAGGACACAATGAGCACCAGAGGACACAATGAGCACCAGAGGACACAATGAGCACCAGAGGGACACAATGACTGAGCACCAGAGGGACACAATGAGCACCAGAGGACACAATGACTGAGCACCAGAGGACACAATGACTGAGCACCAGAGGACACAATGACTGAGCACCAGAGGACACAATGACAGAGCACCAGAGGACACACTCAGCACCAGAGGACACAATGACTGAGCACCAGAGGACACAATGACTGAGCACCAGAGGACACAATGAGCACCAGAGGACACAATGAGCACGAGAGGGCACAATCAGCGCCAGAGGTCACAATGAGCACCAGAGAGGACCTGGACAGAGCACCAGGGACACAATGACTGAGCACCAGAGGACACAATGACTGAGCACACCAAGAGGGGACACAATGAGCACCAGAGGACACAATGACTGAGCACCAGAGGACACAATGACTGAGCACCAGAGGACACAATGACAGAGCACCAGAGGACACAATGAGCACCAGAGGACACAATGACTGAGCACCAGAGGACACAATGACAGAGCACCAGAGGACACAATGACAGAGCACCAGATGACACAATGAGCACCAGAGGACACAATGACAGAGCACCAGAGGACACAATGACTGAGCACCAGAGGACACAATGAGCACCAGAGGACACAATGACAGAGCACCAGAGGACACAACTGAGCACCAGAGGACACAATGACTGGCACCAGAGGACACAATGACTGAGCACCAGGTGGACACAATGAGCACCAGAGGACACAATGAGCACCAGAGGACACAATGAGCACCAGAGGACACAATGACTGAGCACCAGAGGACACAATGACTGAGCACCAGAGGACACAATGACTGAGCACCAGAGGACACAATGAGCACCAGAGGACACAATGAGCACCAGAGGACACAATGACTGAGCACCAGAGGACACAATGAGCACCAGAGGACACAATGACTGAGCACCAGAGGACACAATGAGCACCAGAGGACACAATGACTGAGCACCAGAGGACACAATGACTGAGCACCAGAGGACACAATGAGCACCAGAGGACACAATGACTGAGCACCAGAGGACACAATGAGCACCAGAGGACACAATGACTGAGCACCAGAGGACACAATGAGCACCACATGACACAATGAGCACCAGAGGACACAATGAGCACCAGAGGACACAATGACTGAGCACCAGAGGACACAATGAGCACCAGAGGACACAAGACTGAGCACCAGAGGACACAAGACTGAGCACCAGAGGGACACAATGAGCACCAGAGGGACACAATGACTGAGCACCAGAGGGACACAATGAGCACCAGAGGACACAATGACTGAGCACCAGAGGACACAATGAGCACCAGAGGCAATGAGCACCAGAGGACACAATGAGCACCAGAGGACACAAATGAGCACCCAGAGGACACAATGACTGAGCACCAGAGGACACAATGACAGAGCACCAAGAGGGACACAATGAGCACCAGAAGGACACAATGAGCACCAGAGGACACAATATTGAGCACCAGAGGACACAATGACTGAGCACCAGAGGGACACAATGACAGGCACCAGAGGACACAATGAGCACCAGAGGACACAATGACAGAGCACCAGAGGACACAATGACTGAGCACCAGAGGACACAATGACTGAGCACCAGAGGACACAATGAGCACCAGAGGACAGAGGACACAATGACTGAGCACCAGAGGACACAATGACTGAGCACCAGAGGACACAATGAGCACCAGAGGACACAATGACAGGTACCACTTTAATAATAATAACGTGAATCATAATAACTAACTTTAATAATAGTAACTTCAGAATCAGAAACGGTTTATTTCCATTGTCAGTGATCAAAATTCACAAACATAGGAACTTTGCTTGATTGTAAAGTGCAACATAAAACAATGAATAAAATATTAGCAAAATATATAAAAGAGGCACGCATGAGATCAAATCAAAATTAGAACATAGTTAAAACATAAGTCATACTTACTTTAACAGAGCATGAACAAAGAATTTTGGTGACATAAAATTTTAAAGGGTCCATATGAAGTTGTGACATTATCGGTCCAAAGAAGTCAAGCTCCATGAACAGAAAAAACAAAAAAACAACCTGGGGATTCCAAGTACCCCGTTAACTCCTCACGTACCCATAAACAACGATCTACGTCATTTATCTGAGAATCTGATGCTGTTTTTAGTCTCTCTGCCT
>CM033632.1:4566924-4660162 GCA_019453435.1 Rhinogobius similis | reverse complement strand
CTTTATTTTGCCTTATAGACCTACAAAATCAACAAAATGTCTTGCTTTGATTTGAATAGAAACTGCTAACACTGTGGTTTGACTTTGTACAAACAAACAGGAACAAAAGCCAGCGACAGGAAAGGTAAAAAATGTGTTCAAAAGTGACAAAAGCATGCCTACAAAACAACAAACGCCCAACACTGCGACTAAAAATGACAAAAGATGCAACTAAAAGAAAGGGACAAAGAGCGTGTTTAAATATGACAAATATGACTAAGCGTGACAAGAACACGGCTAAAAATTGTGTTTAAGATGTCTAATCTTAAAGTCGCGTCATAATGAGGTTTTTATGATTTTCTAATTTTGACTTAGTTCTGTGTCTTAATACCTCTTGTAAATATAAATTATAGTTTTGCACCAATCAAATTAAGCTATTTGTGGAGAAAAGATGAAAAATAGAGTTGTAAATGACAGAAAGTAAACAAATTGATGACATCACAGTGGGGAGACCAAAAGTTTTGCATAATTTACAGAAAACAAACTACTTTTTTTTTTTTTGACCGCTTTAAACATTAATTTGACAAAATAAATCATAATAATGCAATATTCTTTGTCAGTGAAAAATCCCTACTGTGACATTAGGAGGAGTTTTGGCTGATTAACAGTATGGTTGCTATGGTGTTTCCTAGCATGATGTCATCATTTACAACCAGGAAGTAAAATTGCAAAAACCTACACCAAAAATAGCTAAACTAGGATGGGTGAAAAAGATTTGAGCAGAATTTGAAATATATTTATTTTAACTGCATTTTAGTGAAAGTGGTGATCCAACCTGTCAGAGGCCCTTTAATCACACTCGTCAGAAAAATGCGTTTCATTTATTTTTCTAAATGGTGTAGCTCTGTTAAAACAGTAGAAGCCTACAAAGTGAACATGAATCGAGATCAAATCAAAATCATGATCTGCTTCCAAGAAAATCGTGATAATAACTTTTTCCGTATCACCCAGATCTAATTTAAGGCAACACTATGCTTAACAAACAGAGCAAATGTAACTCCCAGTTCTATGACTCCGCCGGTCATCGTAGAACCATAGTTAGGTTCGTTCCCCAAAAAGAATGCACTATTCATGTTCTGATGATGGACCCGAACCAGAGCGCCCGCCAGGTTGCAGGAGAAGGCTCTGCGCAAACTCCACACGCAAAGGCTCCTGTCGCCCGGGAGTTGAACGGGAGCCGCGTTGCGCATGAGCGATTCCCAGTGCACCGCTTTGATATATGTCTATGCTCTGCTCCAAATGTTCCACAGTATGACTTAAAGTACATCTCCATAGCTATTTCCAGGACAAGTTACAAGTCAGATCAGAGCAGCGTGAGTCAGCTCGGTTGGATAAATGTTTTGTGGCGAACGCAGAAACTGAATAAATGCCGAATGGGTTTAAAGTCGTTTTTCTGATTATAACTTAGTTTCTTGAGATAGCTTACCTGTAGTAAATATTTATAATAATTTTACATTCATTTAATTTGCAGTTTGTAAATGGTACAGTTTGAGAAATAAAAGTTCAGAAGTGCGGGAAAAAGTGCTTCGCCCCTATAATCCCTCTGTGATGTATCATCAATAGGCTGACGCACGTGAAAACACAGGACGATTTACAGACAACTGGCGAATTTTTCTGACAATTTAGCAGCTTCATTCAGCAAAATAAAGGTGTTATCAGGTATTATTTACTGCTTCGAATAATAACTATTGTGTAATTTATAAGGAATTTGGCCCTTGTTTACAGTCTGGTTGATCTGAAAATCCCTCTGTGATGTCATCAATAGGCGGCGCACCATTGAAAACACAGGCGATTTACAGGCGACTGACGCATTTTTCTGACAATTTAAAGCATAATTCAACAAAATAAAAGGTGTTATCAGGTATTGTTTACTGTCGAATAATGACTATTGTCTAATTTATAAGGAATTTGGCCCTTATTTACAGTCTGGTTGCTATGGTAACAGTTAATAGAATCACCTCTAACTGTGTCATATTTGCTGCTCATGTCCAACCAGGAAGTGACATTTTAAACATCACAAAAACCGCCAAACCGGGGACACACAGGCGAAATGTTTATTAAATCCGTAAATATAATCCGCGTTAAGCTACGTTTTTGTCAAATCATGTCGCCCGGCCGTCCACTTGCGGACTTTAATGCCATGCTGTGGAACATTCCAAACACCAGAAGCGCTTGACAGTTTTGAGTCGCACAGTGTAGCTTTAGCAAGAAGATAAGGCGTGTGTTTTGCAGTCGGAGTCAGTCGATTCAGCGACGTGGAAGTCATCCAGTGGTTACAGAAAAAAAAACAGGCAAAAGTTTAAACAGTTCCTCTTTGAAAAACACGAAGAGGCAGAACAAGGCATCCGTTTTGAACCGAAGCATTTTTCGTCATCCTTAACTTTGCGTCTGCACTCCGGACAACCCCTGCTACACTTTTAGACCTTTAAGACAAAGCGTAATTCAAAGCGTACAACTTATAAAACCACATTTAGCGAGAAAATAAATTCTGCATTTTGAGTCCATAGTTTTGGATCCTTGTCGAAGTTGCAGGCGTCTTCAACTTCCTGGTTCATTATTGGACCTTTTCTTGCATAAAAAAACACCTCATTAAAATTCCCAAAAACAGAATAAATCGAAGTCAATGTCTCCCGTTTGAGTCCCGAGTCCATTATATTCTCTTTTTGTATAACGTCTTGAATGTGAGTCGGCTTGAATTGACCCAGAAACCACAAACACAAATGCACTTCCTGCTCGCCGTTCAAAGGGATTTTAGGGCCAGAGTCATACGATTTCTCAAAAAAATAAGTCTGTATTTTTCATTTTCAGTCTTTAGTTGGAGGCTTTGGGTTTAGAAAGAAGTCACGCGTTGTAGAAAAGTGATAAAACGTCAGTTAAAATGACTTGGTCATAGTATTCATCTTGATTTGAGAAGTTTTGACAAGTATAAATGTATTAAGGTAAAAGGAGATTAAGCATTTCAACAGACGTCTTCAATTGTGGAGTAGAAAATGCAATCGCCAACACATTTTACTTTTACATTTTGTCTTGGCTAAATTTGCAGTTTTAACGTAAGAAAAATCTCTCAATCTTTGTAGACCATTTTAATCCAATAAATATAATCTAAAAGAACATTGTTTGTGAAGCAATAGTTAAAATGTGGAACCCAGTTGCCGAGATGAAACTGACACTAGCTACTTCTTCTTTTACAATTTCCAAAGACTTTTAAAGGAAACGTGAATGATAAATACATATATTATAGAATGACCCTTTAAAAGTTTCCAAATAAAACAAAAACACATAAGAAAACAATGTATTTTGCCTTTTTGTTTATTTGTGCACATTTTATAAAAGGCAAAATTCAGATTTTTGATTTTACTAGACAAAGACTCAATGTTTTTCAATGTTTCTTAAAGTTTTATAACATTTTTTCATCAAAAGTTATTATTATTTTTGTGATCTTGTAAATACAAGTTTGAGATTAGAGAATAGTATTTTTCATTAATTTTAAGAAACGGACAAATTATCTGACATTTTTTTATCACGGAAATACTAGAATTGCACAAAATTTACGTACAACAAATACTTAAAATTTCTTTCTTTCCATCAGTTAATCACACTTTACTTTTGCCACCAGATGCAGAATTTTTGTGTTAACTAGAATATCGTTTTGCATTTTTGTTATAATAATAGAGTATAATTTGAATATCCAAAAATGAAAGCGACTTTGGTTTTGAAAGTTTGAAATGTGATTTGGATGAAAATAATAAGCGAACACAAATAAAAAGCGTTCAGCGGCTTCTGGATTTTCTTTTTAGAGATTTCTTGCTAAGAAAGCCATCTGCGCTCCACTATTTCAAAACAACTGTTATATATTTTCTTTCTATTTTACATTAAAATATCTGTCAATTAAGTAATAAAATTGCCCTTAATATAACAATAATAATAACAAATCTTACACTCATACTGCTTAGGCATTTAATTGCGTCTACAATTGCGTTTATGGCGTGAACTACAAAACATTATAAATAACTTCTGGCGGCACGTTCAATTTGTGTAGAATAATTGTGTTTTTGTGAAAATTCAGGCTCAAAACTGTTGTTCAGCTGTGCATTTGACTGAAAGGATTACCTCTCTTTAAAACTCACATTTATGTTGATTATTTATGTTTTTATTTGTTTGTTTTGTGATTTTTATGTATATTTCCCTGTTCTCTATGCTTTGAATTACTCTGCATACAAATTGTACCAAACAAATTCTGATTATGATTTTACTTTTCATGATTGAAGGCAGCGTTTCCAGTAAATAAATAACACTAAACTAGTCCAAATCCTCTCAAATCAAGATAAATAATGAGAGCTGATCCGTTCTGAGCAGCTGCGAGGCGTTCTATTCCTGCAGCGGCGGCATTGACTTGCTTTCACTTCCTGCTTCCTCTCGCTTGGGCGGCGGCCATCTTTAAAGCCGACGTCTCGGACTGGAGCCTCATGACGAACTTTGTTGCGACTTGGGAGTCGATGAACTCCTCCCCAGGCGCAGGAAGGGGAGGGAAGAAGCGTAACCCGTGACGACGAGGGAGAAGTCCAGGCGGCGCAGAAGGGCGGGCAACACCAGCCCCTGCCTCAGCGCCCGACGTGACGGGCTCCTCGCTCACCAGAGTCCCACTGGCGCCCCCTGTCGGCTCTGCTGCTGGTGTTACTGCAGCGTGGGGCCCGGCGTCGAGTACCCGCTCCAGGAACATGCCTGGGGACCACGGGGGGACCACGGGGAGAGAGGCGGGAGAGAAGGCATGATCTGTTAAACACTGTTCACTAATTAATGAAAGAGTGTGAGCAGTTACATGAGCTTGTGATTGTGCTGTAATCGTCATCGGCTCACTCACATTCTGACTGATTCCTGCAGGTTTGACTTAATCCTGTTTCCTCCTGCCAAAGAAGCTTGAGTGCTCTGAAAATGACTGTTTACACCTAACCCCTCTCCCCGCCCACATCTCTGTACGTTAATGTGATGATTTGAAAAATATAATAAGAAAATAGAAGTAAAAGACTCAAAGGTGACACATGTAGTGTTCTTAAATGTCAGGCGTTTTTGAACAATTAAAAAAAGAAAATTACAACCGTCTGAATGTGAAATGTCATGAGGAGGGGTGGCTTATCAGTTTAGAACTGTAAAGGTTCCATTACATAAAGACTTTTTATATCATTATTGCATTTTACAATTAAGACAATGTAATATGTGTGTTACTCCAAATCAAAATACGTCTTCTTGAAGTTTATGCAGGTTTTCTGGGCGTAAAGCGCATTTTCATATTTTTCAGTTATTGAAAAGCAAAGTAACCATGGTGACCGTGACCCTGTCACTCAACACTAATGAGCATTTGAGAGCTGCAGATGAGAGAAAAGTAATAAAACTATGACAGTTATTTCTGCTCCTGGTGACAGACTTCTCCTTTTCAAAGGAAATAACTAAAATATCATTGCTTTATTTATGAGTAATTATTGAGTTTTATTTTTCAGTTTCAGTTCTTGCCAAAACCCGATTAGCCAAAGGTGCCCCAACCTTTTTCAACGAGGGCCGCATTTGGAAACCTAACCTAACCCTAAATGTGAAAAATCTAAAAGATAAACACTTGCTAGAAAAGTCACAAAGAGGTGCAAAGAGGTTGTGTCAGAACTGGGTGTTTAGCTCCACCTTTTGGAAGTCGAAAAGACTGCAGTTATGTAGTTAAGACTTCTACAAATGTGTTCTGAAATGTGTTTTTTGAAATGTTAATTTGATTTTTGGAACAGTAGAATGTGAAGTGTTGATGTCACATATTTTAATCATAAACCCCAGTATTCCTGAATGCCCCGGGCCGCACACGCCCTCCCGGACCACAGATGGCGCTCTGACCTTGGGCGTCATGTTGTGGGTGATGCAGAACTGCAGGTGTGTGAGGATGCTCTCCATGCTGTGGAACGCCTGCTGCCTGGTGGTCCTCAGATACTTCTGCATGGCCCGGGCCATCGGGGCGAAGATGGCCTGGGCCGCCTCCCGAGGGTCCATCACCTCCCTGGGATGTTTGGGGGACGAGGCGGCGTCTTCCTCCTGGAGCCGCCTGATGTGAGTGAAGGCCTCCTCCACGGCCACCACCAGCCTGAGCACCAGAGGACACAATGAGCACCAGAGGACACAATGAGCACCAGAGGACACAATGAGCACCAGAGGACACAATGACAACCAGAGGACACAATGAGCACCAGAGGACACAATGACTGAGCACCAGAGGACACAATGACAGAGCACCAGAGGACACAATGACTGAGCACCAGAGGACACAATGAGAGCACCAGAGGACACAATGAGCACCAGAGGACAATGACTGAGCACCAGAGGATTTACAATATAGCACCAGGGACACAATGTGAGCTTAGAGAGGACACAATGACAGAGCAGAGGACACAATGACTGAGCACCAGAGGACACAATGAGCACCAGAGGGACACACTGAGCAGAGGACACAATGAGCAACAATGACAATGACAGCACCAGAGGACACAATGACTGAGCACCAGAGGACACAATGAGCACCAGAGGACACAATGAGAGAGAACCTGAGGACACAATGACTGAGCACCAGAGGACACAATGACTGAGCACCAGAGGACACAATGAGCACCAGAGGACACAATGAGCACCAGAGGACACAATGACTGAGCACCAGAGGACACAATGACTGAGCACCAGAGGACACAATGAGCACCAGAGGACACAATGACTGAGCACCAGAGGACACAATGAGCACCAGAGGACACAATGAGCACCAGAGGACACAATGACTGAGCACCAGAGGACACAATGAGCACCAGAGGACACAATGACTGAGCACCAGAGGACACAATGACTGAGCACCAGAGGACACAATGACTGAGCACCAGAGGACACAATGAGCACCAGAGGACACAATGACTGAGCACCAGAGGACACAATGAGCACCAGAGGACACAATGAGCACCAGAGGACACAATGAGCACCAGAGGACACAATGAGCACCAGAGGACACAATGACTGAGCACCAGAGGACACAATGAGCACCAGAGGACACAATGAGCACCAGAGGACACAATGACAGAGCACCAGAGGACACAATGACAGAGCACACCAGAGGACACAATGAGCACCAGAGGACACAATGACAGAGCACCAGAGGACACAATGAGCACCAGAGGACACAATGAGCACCAGAGGACACAATGACTGAGCACCAGAGGACACAATGACTGAGCACCAGAGGACACAATGAGCACAAGATGACACAATGACTGAGCACCTTAGGACACAATGAGCACCAGAGGACACAATGAGCACCAGAGGACACAATGACTGAGCACCAGAGGACACAATGAGCACCAGAGGACACAATGAGCACCAGAGGACACAATGACTGAGCACCAGAGGACACAATGACAGAGCACCAGAGGACACAATGAGCACCAGAGGACACAATGAGCACCAGAGGACACAATGACAGAGCACAAGAGGACACAATGAGCACCAGAGGACACAATGAGCACCAGAGGACACAATGAGCACCAGAGGACACAATGAGCACCAGAGGACACAATGAGCACCAGAGGACACAATGACAGAGCACCAGAGGACACAATGACTGAGCACCAGAGGACACAATGACAGAGCACAAGAGGACACAATGAGCACCAGAGGACACAATGAGCACCAGAGGACACAATGACTGAGCACCAGAGGACACAATGAGCACCAGAGGACACAATGACTGAGCACCAGAGGACACAATGAGCACCAGAGGACACAATGACAGAGCACCAGAGGACACAATGACTGAGCACCAGAGGACACAATGACTGAGCACCAGAGGACACAATGACAGAGCACAAGAGGACACAATGAGCACCAGAGGACACAATGAGCACCAGAGGACACAATGAGCACCAGAGGACACAATGACAGGTACCACTTTAATAATAATAACGTGAATCATAATAACTAACTTTAATAATAGTAACTTCAGAATCAGAAACGGTTTATTTCCATTGTCAGTGATCAAAATTCACAAACATAGGAACTTGCTTCGGTGTAAAGTGCAACATAAAACAATGAATAAAATATTAGCAAAATATATAAAAGAGGCACGCATGAGATCAAATCAAAATTAGAACATCGTTAAAACATAAGTCATACTTACTTTAACAGAGCATGAACAAAGAATTTTGATGACATAACATTTTAAAGGGTCCATATGAAGTTGTGACATTATCGGTCCAAAGAAGTCAAGCTCCATGAACAGAAAAAACAAAAAAACACAATCTGGGGATTCCAAGTACCCCCCCGTTAACTCCTCACGTACCCTTTGAAACAACGATCTACGTCATTTATCTGAGAATCTGATGCTGTTTTTAGTCTCTCTGCCTCTAAACAGGATCACTGCTACTGCTCACCCGCATCATAAGTTTACGCTGAAAAGAGTTAATTAGATTGTATATATAGCTCTGGCGCCATCTGCTGGTTGGATGAACTCAAGACACAGGTCATAGAATGAATAAGAAACTTTTTTGTTTGTTTTAAAACATGAGATGGCAAATTCAAGACACTCAAGAGCACGTTTAAAGGCTAATAATATGAAAAATGCAGAATATGTTTCCTTTAAATAGGTATCTTAGAAAAAATATACACTTATAGTTGTATTTTGCTTCATTCACGCCTGTTTGATTGTATCGTTTAACAAGGTCAGTCACTCAATCAATGTTTTCCAAATGTAGATATTATTTTAAATTAGAAAAAGTGAAATACTAACAAGTGACCAAAAGCCTGTGAAACAACCAGAGCAAATTCAGAGGGAAAAGAATCTTGACGTGGAATTAATACTGATTCTGTGCACTAAAATGAAATGGGTCAATAGTAATAGATTTTTTCAAAAAATTCCTGTAATTAAAGAGTAAAACCTGACCTGGCCTTGCGTTTGCGGACCCTCCTCTCCATCTCGGCCTCCTCGTAGTAGAACTCGTTGTGGGAGTTGTCCCGTCTGCGAGCGGCGGCGGCGATCATGGCCCTGGACTGACCGCTCGAGTTGTTTGTGGGGTTTTCTGCATAAAAACGAGAAGGAAAACACATTGAAGAGACGACTGTAATCCACTGCTGCTGCGTGAGGACGATGTGCGCGTTTACCGTCGATGGAGTAGACCTTGAAGCCGCTCATCTTCTTGCTCAGGATGGACTTGGGCAGGTTGTGCGAGGCCGGGTTGTAGATGGGGAAGTCGCTGTAGTATCTGTCCAGGACCCAGACCGCGGCCCTCTGGATGCTGAGGCACAGGAGCACACGGTTGAAGCTTCTCTGAGCTGACAATGATTCATCCCCTCTCAGATAAACAGAAGTGTGTCTGGAATGTGACTTGTCCCTTTGGTAATTATTGCCCTTGACTCAGACAGGTTTACTGATCAAAATGTGCTCAAATGAAGTCATACAAATTCAAGTTAGGGCTGGTGAGTCAATGTTGTAGAAATTCTATCTTGTGCAGAGTCTTAACAAGGCCACCTCCATTTCTACCATTGTTGACATTTCTGAGTGGTTAGCTCTATCTAAGACGGGCGTCATCCCACTGGTACAGAATTTGTCCTTCTCTAATATTATCAGATTCAATGGTGAACTTGTCTGCCAGAAGTGGTATGCTATGCACTTCTCATTTTATCTCGGCCGCTTGTCTCCACGCTGGCCTTCTTACCACTATTTAAACCTCTGTGTGTGGAGCACAGTCAGGCTTGAAGAGCCAATACTAGCACAATGTGTTGAGTATTCAAGTCGCTGGGTCCGGACTGATGGTAAATAAACTCCTGCCTCAGACATCCAGAGTCTCCTGCCTCTCCTTACAACTCTAGGACTCGTTGGGACAACACTTGTTTTCCAAACAGTCAATATTTAAGATATTTTGAATATATAAACAAAATTAAAAAGGGACTTCGTACACAAGGCAATTCAAAGTGTTTTATATAACAGGAAAAATAATCATTAAAATCACGAAAGACATAAAAACAAAAAATTATGAATAAAAAATGACTTTATTTTATTTTATTTTTTGTCTTTATTTGAAGGGACAGTGTACAGAGACATTATGCTCGTAAGACAGAGATGTTCTGCACCAGATTCTAGCTAAATAGCTAATTTCCATCTGCAGTCCCTGGGGTACAAAAATAAGTTACACAGTGCAAAGTAATATAAGCGAAGAGTACAGAAAAAATATTAAAGTCTCTTTAACCCGACCACAGCCAGATTGTTACTTATTACTCTGCATTTAGTTCTACACTTTTATCAATCTGGAAAGGCAGGCTGCTGTTCAAAATAATGCTTCAAGCTGATTGGTCGAAGCGCCACTACAGTGGATTAAGCCAAAGTGCCCCCATCTCTCCCTCTGGAGCAAACGACCTGCTGCTCGAGTCACAGACGGCTCCAGCTCCTAAACCTGCTTCACATCCAGACTTTATAATCAGCAGGAGAACATAGTGAGGTATAAAATTATATTGAGGAATACTGTTTGACCATATGGATTCACCTTAATTCAAGCTTTTTTTACTTAATTACTCAATCACTCCTCGTTCATTCATGCCTGATTTACACCACTGTTTCCCAACCAGGGGTACGGGGACCCCAAGGGGTACATGAGGGATTACCAGAGGGCACTTGGAATGGTTTCAGGTTTTAAACGATGACGAAATGTACTTTTATCTGAATAAAAAGTGTCACCAGTTGTAAATTTAGTATGTTTTTAGAGTATCTTGGATCATAAATATAATTAAAATAGAGAATATAATTGTAATAATTGACTATATTCAACTAGAAACCCATTTATTTTCCTGAAACTCAAGTTAAGGGGTACGCCGAGTGTGAAGCTCAGGGGGTACGTGAGACTAAAAGGTTGTGCACCCCTGCTCTACACACTTCTAAACTCACTGTAAAGTCTCGCTCACCTCAGATGCCCCACGTTGTAGAACTTGCTGGCCCCGTCGCTGCTCCGCACCACTTTGACGCAGAAGGCCGGCTGCAGGTGCCTGATCTCCAGCAGGACCAGCGCCAGGTACTGGATGAACAGCAGCGCGTCCACCAGCGACGCCGCGTACTCCACGATGCCCCGGTAGTCCCTCTCGCGCGGCTCCAGCACCCGCACGCCGTAGAAGAGCCAGTACGAGGCCACGAACAGGAACACCAGCACCATGAGCAGGCACCGGAACACGAAGAACCTGGGCAGCGTGGCCCGGGGCGGACGCAGGAACAGCGCCCACGACGAGATGAGGAGCACCAGCAGCTTGAAGGCCAGGGAGACGTAGAGGCCCTCGCACGGCGTCCCGCACGGGTCCAGGCCGTCCCGCCACAGCACCTGGGGCAGGATGAGGAAGGCCAGGGGCGTGAGCAGCGCGAAGAGGCTGAGGAAGCCGGCCAGAACGGGCCCCAGGAAGCGCCGGCACTGGAGCGGCGCGGTCTCCTCCAGGTCCTTGGAGACGCGCGTCAGGTCCTCGTTGGAGACGCTGTGCTCGGACGTGCCGGTGACGACGGTGGTGGTCTCGCCCCAGTTGTCGTCCTGACGGAGGGAGGGGTAAAGGGGTTAGGGCTGCGGTCGACTCGAGACGTGCTCCGTGGTTTGGTTAATCGACTGAAAGAGCTCAAATTTATGAAGGATTTCTTTGATTTGACTTTATATCTGAGCGCAGGAGATCGTGTAATTACAAATAAAGTATTTCAGCTAAACCATAGACCGTACATATCGATGGACTGTGGGAATGTCATGTCACTCGTAGCGTTTGGCTCCAGCTAAATGAAGCCAATCGCGGCTAGCAGTTATAGCGGCTAAAGTGGAGCCAGACTCCATATTTGGAAATCCGAGTGTGTATCATGGCAACCACACGGACCAATCAGGAGCGAGGTTGTTAACGGTATCCACCCCTCGGTGAGATGAGACGGCGGCAACATGTGGCGCTAGCTGTCAATCAAACCTGTTGCTAACACGAGCAAAAACGGCCCCTGGAAAAGGAAGCACCTGATTGGTCAGTTATTATTGCTAATAACTTGATTTATGTATGATCATGTAGAGTGAGTCAAAACAGTTTTAGTTCCAGATGTGAGTTTGACAGAAACAGTTACAGAGTAAAGGCTCCAGTGTCCCAATAGAAAGTGAATGGCAGCTCGGCTTTATGGAGCCAGGAGCCTCCATGGATACTTCCTATTTGGAACGCGGCGGCTAGCATGCTAACGTGGTCCACTGATGTGTACGGTCTATGAGCTAAACGTGTTAAAATGCACCAACACATGGGGAATTTGGTTGAATTTCTTAAATATTCTTCTGGGGAAGGACCTCCAAACGCCCACATATGAATCTGAATTTTCCATCAGTTCCAATAATTTATCCCAGATGTATGAACCTGTCTGGCCACCGCACGTGACAACAAACAAACAAAAACAAAAAACAAAAGCTTCTTTAAGAACAATTGAAAAGACACAATAGATAAGTTACAGAAAGTCATACTTAATGAGGACGGGCCAGAACTAAATATTGTCCTGGACCCCCAAATTCCTAGGTCCGCCCCTGGACTTCAATCATTGCTCTTTTCAATCACATAGACGTTCACCTGGAAAATACTATTCATTAACCTCTAATTAAAACGATCTAATCTGCAGGTCTGTAGGTCTAGGTCTATACTTTCTTTACAGGTACACACACACAGCTACCACAGCACACCACCTACTACAAAAACATTAAAAAACAGAGCATTTAGTTAAAAAATATGGTATATAACAAGCCAACTAATGTTTGTGTTACTGTTTGATGCTTTAAATTTGGTAATAGTGATGGTTTTGTGTTATTTTTTAGTGCAGAAGTAGCTCAGGACACCCCAAAAAAGTTAATTAGTCAATTACAACCTCAATTGGACATTTTTTCAAGGCACACCTGGCAAAACCTCGAGGTGCACTGGTTGAAAATCAAGGAAATATACAAATACAGAAAGTTTGAATGTTACTTTGACATTTGCACAACAAATTGATAGTTTTGATGGCAGCAGCAGCAACTTAAAGCGCGTATGGTTGGACTACTCATTTGAAAAAAGGCAGTTAAGATAAATATTTAAAAAAAGTTTAAATTTTATCGCAGTTTAGCAATTGTTTTTGTTTTTTAGTTTTACTTCCTAGTTGTAAATGTGACATCACAGTAGGAAATTACCATAGCAACCATCCTCTACACGGGGCCAAAACTCATCTAACGTCACAGGTTATTTTATTTTACAAATTAAGACACATGTGAACACCTTGATTTGTTGAATTAATGTATACAGGGTTGTAAATTGTGCCTAACCTTTGACTCCCTAGTGTGATGTCATCAGTTTGTTTACTTCCTGTAATTTTAAACATATTTTTCAACTTTTCTCCACAAACTGTGACCTGATTGGTGTAAAACTATAATTTATATTTACAACAAATATGAATACACTAAATAAAGTCAAAATTAAAAACTCATAAAAACCTGTCATATGCACTTTAAATAAATGGTTTTGTCTTTTTAATTGAATATGGGGCGGTGCACGTTAATTAACACGTTAGTTACGCCACACGGACTCATTTTCCTCCACAGTCCCACAGAGTTACAGTTTGTTTATGACTTCTGATGAGCTCCTTTAGTAGAACCTGACCTTCTGCGTGAGTCTAAACTGAACTCTGAGGTCAAACTCTGAACAAAGCAGAGTCTACATTCCTGTGAGAGCGAGCCCGTGTCCTCGGCTCCTCTGAACGTAAACACTGTGCTCTGACGTTTGTGAGGATCTTATGGTGTTTACGGCGGTTCATAAAGCTCGCGGTAGATTTAAATAAAGCCGCCTGACCCGCTCTTCTCGGGCCGACTCGTCCAGCAGAGGTTCCCCCGGAGTGTGGATGGTCACGGACTTGTCTCCTCGACTGCTTCCGTCTCGACTTTTGGAGCGGTGCCGGTCCCTGCGATCCCTGACGGAAAAAGAACAACGTGACAGGTTTGACGTCACAATTCACCAAAATGTAGTGAAGAGGATTAGATTTTTTATATTATATTTTATATTTAATTAAATTTTACTAAGCATTTTTCCTGTTTGTCTCCAGTTTGACAGTTTTCGTAAAGTTTATAATGTTACTTCCTGGTTGGACATGAGCAAATACGAGCAAATATGACACAGATAGAGGTAATTCCACAACTGTTACCGTAGCAACCATTTTGAAAACAAGAGCTAAAATCTATATAAATCACTTAAAAGTTAGGATTTGCCAAATTATAATCCCTGATAACACATTTATTTTGTTGAATGACCGTTTAAACTGTCAGAAAAATGTGTCAGTTGAGATTTAATTGTCTCTTTATTTTCAACGATGCGTCGCTTTCTGATGACATCACAGAGGGATTCGATTATAGAGCTCAGCGCTACTTCCTGTCATTTTAAACTTTTATTTTTCTAATTTTCTTCACAAACTGCAACTTCACAGACGTCAACTATGATAAATATTTAACACAGGTGCCCTCCCACCAAACCAAGTCAGTATTAGAGAGAAATGTGAACCCGTCATATAGACTTTAAAATCTATATGACGGGTTCTCATTATGTTCAAATTATGGCTTAGTTTGGTGGGAGGGCACCTGTGTTAAATATTTAGCGCAGTTTTACATTTGTGAAGCTGCAGTTCGAGAAGAAATTTCATTCATTCATTCATTCATTTTCTACCGCTTATTCCCGTTAGGGGTCGCGGGTGACTGGAGCCTGTCCCAGTGACTTTGGGCCTTAGGCGGGGTACACCCTGGACAGTGGCCAACTCGTCGCAGCAAACACAGAGAGACAGAGACAAGGACAGACAACCATTCACTCTCACATTCATACACAACGGGCAATTTAGAGTTGTCAATTAACCTACACAGTCATGTCTTTGGACGGTGGGAGGAGCCGGAGAACCCGGAGAGAACCCACGGTAACACGGGGAGGACATGCAGACTCCACCCAGAGAGATCGTGTGATGTTAGGGTGGTCCGGAATTCGAGACCACGATGTTGGGTGGTCTGGGATTCGAACCCCGATCTCCTTATTGAGAGGCAGAAGCTCTAGCCGCTCTGCCACCGTGCACCCCACGGTGATTGAAGAAATTTCAATCGTTCTAAAATGGAATCCCTCTGTGATGTCATCAAAAAGCGACATACAGTTGAAAATAAATAGACAGTTAACACTCAACTGACACATTTTTCATAAACGCTCATTCAACAAAATAAAGGTGTTATCAGGTTTGTTATTATTTGTCAAATCATAACTTTTAGGTAATTTATATGGATTTTGGTCCTTGTTTACAGTCTGGTTGCTATGGTAACAGTTTTGGAATGACCTCTAACTATGTCATATTTGCTGCTCATGTCCAACCAGGAAGTGACATTACAAACTTTATGAAAATTGTCAAACACCTTTTTAGTCTCGCGTACCCCTTGAGCTTTGTTTCACACTCAGAGTACCCCTAAACTTGAGTTTCAGGAAAATAAATGGGTTTAATAGTTGGTCACAGTCAATTATTACTATTATATTGTCTATTTTAATTATATTTATGATCCGAGATACTCTAAAAACATGCTAAATTTACAACTCATTTTCAGATAAAAGTACATTTCTTCTTCGTTTAAAAACCTGAAACCATTCTATGTGCCCCCCCCTGGTAATCCCTCATGTTCCCCTTGGGGTCCCCGTACCCGTTAAAGGACAAATATTATGATTATTAGCATTGTTATGGGCCTTTAAACATTCTCTTGAGTGGCTTTACTTTGACATCTCGTGTTTTAGAACTAAAAATGTAAAGGTGAATGTTTCCATGTTTCCAGAGGGAGATGAACTCAACAAACTAAACACAACTTCAGGAATGTTTTGACGAGGGAACAATGTTATTTAAGTTAAAGTCTATATGACAGGTCAGACGTCACATTTCACTAAAAAGTAGTGAACATGATTATATTTAAGATTTTACTAAGCATTTTTCCCCAGTTTGTCCCCAGTTTGACTATTTTTGTAAAGTTTATAATGTCACTTCCTGGTTGGTCAGGGGCAGCAAATATGACACAGTTAGAGGTGATTCTACAACTGTTACCATAGCAACCAGACTGTAAACAAGGGCCAAAATCCATATAAATTACACAATAGTTATGATTTGACAAATAATAATACCTAGTAATACCTTTATTTTGCTGAATGACCGTTTAAACTGTCAGAAAGATGTGTCAGTTGAGTTTTAACTGTCTATTTATTGTCGCTTTTTGATGACATCACAGAGGGATTCCATGTTAGAACTCAGCACTACTTCCTGTCATTTTAAACTTTTATTTTTCTAATTTTCTTCACAAACTGCGACTTCAACTATGATAAATATTTAACACAGGTGCCCTCCCACCAAACTTAGTCAGTAATAGAGAAACATGAAAAAAAAAAGCTCAAAACACAAAACTCCAAAACACAAAACTACAAAACACAAAACTACAAAATGCTGCTCTTTCCCCCCTTCCTCTCCCTCACCTGTGCTTCCTGGAGCTCCTGGAGTGGGACGACTTGTAGGAGTAGCCCGAGTACTGCGACTCGTTGTCCATGATGAGCGTGGGTTTGGAGCGGGGCGTCGGAGCCCCCCCTGCGCCCCTCCGCGGGGTCCCCTGTCCTGCCTGCACCTTCCGCTCCGACAGAGACGAGATGGACAGAGCCAGGGGCAGCGCCAGCAGGTCCACTTTACTGCGCAGGGACTCTATCTTGGAGGCGGAGCAGGAGGAGCAGGGGCTGATGGGTAAAAGGACGACGTTTCACGGGGAGAACAGGCTCCGACCTGAAAGAAAAACAGAACGAGAGTTTAATCAAAGCTTTGTGACAGGACGAGTCGGTGTAAACCAGGAGTCCAAACGTTTTACACTGAAACTGAAACGTATCGAAAGTGGAGCGTCACAAACCAGTGATCAACGCAAGAGGCTTTACTTTAACAGAGACACAGCACCTTTAATGAGGCCAAGAACATAGACACAGCACCTTTAAAGAGGCCAAGAACATAGACACAGCACCTTTAATGAGGCCAAGAACATAGACACAGCACCTTTAATGAGGCCAAGAACATAGACACAGCACCTTTAATGAGGCCAAGAACATAGACACAGCACCTTTAAAGAGGCCAAGAACATAGACACAGCACCTTTAATGAGGCCAAGAACATAGACACAGCACCTTTAATGAGGCCAAGAACATAGACGCAGCACCTTTAAAGAGGCCAAGAACATAGACACAGCACCTTTAATGAGGCCAAGAACATAGACGCAGCACCTTTAAAGAGGCCAAGAACATAGACGCAGCACCTTTAATGAGGCCAAGAACATAGACGCAGCACCTTTAATGAGGCCAAGAACATAGACGCAGCACCTTTAATGAGGCCAAGAACATAGACGCAGCACCTTTAAAGAGGCCAAGAACATAGACGCAGCACCTTTAAAGAGGCCAAGAACATAGACGCAGCACCTTTAATGAGGCCAAGAACATAGACTCAGCACCTTTAATGAGGCCAAGAACATAGACACAGCACCTTTAATGAGGCCAAGAACATAGACACAGCACCTTTAAAGAGGCCAAGAACATAGACGCAGCACCTTTAATGAGGCCAAGAACATAGACGCAGCACCTTTAATGAGGCCAAGAACATAGACGCAGCACCTTTAAAGAGGCCAAGAACATAGACACAGCACCTTTAATGAGGCCAAGAACATAGACGCAGCACCTTTAAAGAGGCCAAGAACATAGACACAGCACCTTTAATGAGGCCAAGAACATAGACGCAGCACCTTTAATGAGGCCAAGAACATAGACGCAGCACCTTTAATGAGGCCAAGAACATAGACGCAGCACCTTTAAAGAGGCCAAGAACATAGACGCAGCACCTTTAAAGAGGCCAAGAACATAGACGCAGCACCTTTAATGAGGCCAAGAACATAGACGCAGCACCTTTAATGAGGCCAAGAACATAGACGCAGCACCTTTAATGAGGCCAAGAACATAGGCGCAGCACCTTTAATGAGGCCAAGAACATAGACGCAGCACCTTTAAAGAGGCCAAGAACATAGACGAGCACCTTTAAAGAGGCCAAGAACATAGGCGCAGCACCTTTAATGAGGCCAAGAACATAGACGCAGCACCTTTAATGAGGCCAAGAACATAGGCGCAGCACCTTTAATGAGGCCAAGAACATAGGCGCAGCACCTTTAATGAGGCCAAGAACATAGGCGCAGCACCTTTAATGAGGCCAAGAACATAGGCAGCACCTTTAATGAGGCCAAGAACATAGTCGCAGCACCTTTAATGAGGCCAAGAACATAGACGCAGCACCTTTAAAGAGGCCAAGAACATAGACGCAGCACCTTTAAAGAGGCCAAGAACATAGACGCAGCACCATTAAAGAGGCCAAGAACATAGACGCAGCACCTTTAAAGAGGCCAAGAACATAGACGCAGCACCTTTAAAGAGGCCAAGAACATAGACGCAGCACCTTTAATGAGGCCAAGAACATAGACGCAGCACCTTTAATGAGGTCAAGAACATTCACTTTTATTTTATTTTATTCTTAATCTTATTCATGCCTCTTTTATATATTTTATTATATTTTATTCATTGTTTTATGTTGCACCTCACGCCGAAGCAAGGTCCTATGTTTGTGAATTTTGATCACTGACAATGGCAATAAACCAATTCTGATTGGAGTCTGACTTACAATCATGTTAAAAAAACAAAACAAAAAAAATTGTTGTAAGATGGGTCGCAGGTCGGACAAATCATCTGGAGGACTTAGCCTTAAATTGAAAGGCCTGAGATTTGCTGAACGTTTTGCTGTTCGTTGTGATTTAGATTTACACTTTTACATTTAGGTTTTAAGAGAGTTTTCATTTTAACACATCCAACAGCCTAAACATTTGAGAGAAGAGTGAATCATGCTTAACTTTAACGCTATAACTAACATGTTTGCAAAGTACTTTTACAGTCAAGCGTCTTTTGCCATTTACATTTTCTGTTTAGCCAACTGTACATTTCTGTATAAAGTCTAAGTCTATTTGATTTGATTTGATTCTTAATCTTATACATGCCTCGTTTATTCATTTTGCTACTATTTTATTCATTATTACATTTGTACCATTACCGCCAAAGCAAGTTCCTAGTTTGTGAATTTTGTTCACTGACAATAACAACAAACCGATTCTGATTCTGATTGAATTCAAATAAATTGTGATTAAGGCGAGACACTACAGCCTGTTTTTCTGTCAGTTTTCTCTCTCATATATCGACTTTCATGTGGAAACAACAAACGTGTAAAATCTGTTCTTTAAAAAGTTTTATTCTTCCATTTAATCCACTTCATCCATAGATTTCTCTGGGACATTGTAACTTCAACAGCAAAACTTTTCTCAGGACAAAAAGATCAGCCTTAAAGTAGATCCTACAACAAACTGTACAATTTGAGACTCAACAAGATTTTGACGAAACGCACAGAAGGATTGGTTGATATCTGATTCTAAAACTGAATTACTGGAGTTTTAAGTCAAAAAAATGAGGCGAAATTTGAATATTTTAGACAATTTTCAGTCCAATCTAGAGTACTTAAAACTAATGTGTGCAGAAGAAATTTAAACCTGGTTCTGTCCATTTTAAAGTTAATATATCACAAATGTGTGTAATTTTGGTCATTTTTACACATAAATGCCTTATTTCCACATGAAAACGTTACATGATGAAAAACTTGTAATACATTTTTTTCTTACATTTATGCGACTAAACTACATGAGAAGTTTAACACTGACATCTTTAAATTTAAGTTTTTTTCCTATTCACCTGCAGCGTGTGGCCTTCATCTTGCAGCCGCACAACACCACATTAAACTGAGCGCGTGTCTTCAGTTTAAGAGCACAGATGTGGTTTTTTCCTCGTTCCTCGTCCAGCAGACGTCGCTCGCTTAGATACATTACCGTGTTTGTCCTGCTCTAAACTGCGCCAAACCTAATCATCTCCCTGGGCCTGACATAATGGCGTCCGGATCGGATTACTCTGTTTTCCCTGAACTCGTTTGCCGCCCCTCTCCCTTGTCTCACGTTCTCCCGCGCGCCGCCGCCGTCTCCGGGGAAACGGGGCCCCTGACGCTGCCCCGGTCTGCGGCGTGGGACCGGCGTGATGGATGTGGAGCCGGGGTGATAAAGAGAGGGGCGTGGCTCGGGCCCTTTCACTGTGTGGGACGCCGAGGACGGGCAGAGTTCAACGGGACGCACAAGTCACGGGATCAGACTGGACTGTGGGACCATTTCACAGCGTTTACAGATTTATTAGGGCTGACGTTAAGAGTGTTGACAAAAAAATGAACATCTCAGTTATTCAGGGCATGTGCAGATTTAAAACCTTCTTAAGACCTTTATGGAAATTTCGCAACACAATTGTGACACAACTCCATTGATTTAACATTGGACCAACTGAAAAGTCTGTTATGTGTGACGTCACGATCCCGAGCTGAATGTAAACTCAATGGAGATTTTAAGATGCTAAATACTTGGCATTCATTCAAAAGTATTCTAACACAATATACTGATAAATGTATTTACCAGAAGTGACCCAGTGTTGCTCACTTTTTTTTTTTTTTACATTGTTTTGATTGATGTTTTTCTATGTAAGTTTAGCACAAACAGCAAACATGGTGGATTTCCATGGCAACGGCTGTTATTTTGACGTTCTATCCCGAGCTCAATAGTTCAGAAAACGATTGTCAATAAGAGATTGACTGATATATCGGCCAGACGATATATGCAGCCGATATATGCAAAAATGTGGTCGTAATTTTGACATCAGGCACAACTTGGGCAGCTTTCAGCAGAGCTGAGAAGGACCCCTGTGTGAAGGAATGAATATTGCAATATTTAAATTTTAAAGCAATGAAAACACATTTTTAATATTAGTAGTGCATTTAAAAAACAAAACATTAAGACTGTTTATTTTGTGGGCTTAAATTCTATTTATAAAAAGTATGGATTTTGAATAGGATTTTTTAACTTTGAAAGTTATCTGTTTCTTAATTTGATGGCTGATGGCAAAAGAAAAAGCCTGTATCGGTCGATCTCTACTCAATATAAAAACTAAATTAACAATTATTATATTACGGCCACAAACTGCAATAGTTCATGTGTGAATGTGAAAAGCCGCTGTGCTGTTTGTAAATGTCACAGATATCGGTTGTTTTTGTTTCACATGAAGATAGTCCCTCACTGTTTTTGAGCGTTTGTTTACCCGTTGCTATGGAGACGTCCACAGAGCAGTGATCTAGAATGTGATTTAACTGTTGCCGGAACTACTTGTGTTGTACAAAATAAACACAAAGCAGGTAGCACTGGACCTGACTGGACCTCAGTGAAACAACTGCAGGTTTTAACAGACCAGAGCTCACAGGGTTCAGTGCTTTTACTCATCACTTTTAAAGCACCATTATGTTCTTTTAAATCCACGTTTATCAAATTGCATTCCTTTAATTGTTCAAACTGTTCTTATTTATTTATCTGATTATTTGTTACTGCTGTCTTTTGGCTGTGTCTTTCTCTTTATTGATCTGTCTGTATTTTTTCCATCTTTCCTGTGGATTTGTCAGCGTCTCTTTCCATTTTAGTCAATCAGTCGATCTTTAGTCGACCAAGACTTTCTTTCATCAACATAGAATACCACCTCTGACGCTTTAAAGGACAAATATTATGCATTATTGAGTGACTGCCTATGCATAGGCAGTCACTATTTGTTCTTGTATTTTCCGGTTTTTCGGCACGTTTCACAGGCCACAGTTTTTAAATTCTTTTAATTTTTTTTGCATTTTTCAATACTTCCTAGTCTTCTAATGTCTGCTATTACTTTTGGTACATGTACCTTTTGTAGTTTTTTCATAATTTGCCGAGCAATTTTTCCCTATCTTTTACAGTGGGAGCCTTTCTGTTGGTCCTCAGGAAAGTTTGGTGTTTACACTGTTTTTGGCAGGTGCACGGTGGCAGAGCGGCTAGAGCTTCTGCCTCCCGATAAGGAGGTCGTGGGTTCAAATCCCTGACCATACCAACATCACACGAATTCAATTGCGCAGTCACTCGCAATAGCTTCAGCTATTGCAACAGCATCTAGTTTGTCTTGTTATTGGCCTTTAAACATTCTCTTGAGTATCTTTACTTTGACATCTTATGTTTTAGAACTAAAAATACAATGTTTTTTTTTTTTTTTTTACAGAGAGTACAACTTTATCACAGTCTTGTCTTGGGAGATGCCATCTTAACTTAGCTATGGCTCCATCTACTGGCTGCAGAGGCAATTACACATGTGTTATTACACAATTGTTGTGATCGTCTTTAGAGGCAGAAATGCTCAGGACAAGTCTGGCGATGATTTAAAGCAGACATGTCCAAACTAAGGCCCGGGGGCCAAATGCGGCCCTCAGATCAATTTTTCTTGGCCCTCAGTCTTCCTGGTGAACTGGCCCACATTGTCCTGAGAAGTACTATTTACAGCACATTTCAGATTTTCTACAATTCCAACCTAAATAACTAACATTTTGGTGCGAGACAGACCTGATATTAAGGCACTGAGACTGAATGTAGATGTGGTGGAGCTTAAAACATCAGATAAATGCAGCTTTTTTTACCGTTTCACGATTGATTTGTGGCCCTCCACTTGGTCTATATTTCAATATGTGGCCCTCGATGGAAAAAGTTTGGACAGCCCTGGTTTAAAGACTTAAAACAGCAGAGGTTTCTCAGATAAGTGACGTCAAAAATCAGAAAAACATCATCGATCGAAGGAATTCAGCAGAAAGTGTTTTCGGCGGCCCGAGAGGAGAGGATGTTCTAACCAGTGTTCCTCAAAGTTGTGTGAAGCGAAATGCAACTTCAGGTGTGTTTTTGATGATGGAACATGGTTAAAAACTCAAAAAAGTCAACGTAACATTATATGCGTCCGTTTGATTAGACAAATGAGCAGAAAGTACAACAAACAAACCAAAAACAATAAATAACGGCAGCTGTACCTCGCCTTGTCGGCTAAAGAACAAACACAAAACTAATCCAACGAGCGTTTATCTGGACCCGACACGACCGCCAACACAAACGTGACGACCCAAATGACAAAACACACATCGAATCTAGGACCCAGAGCGTGTACAAAGAGAGCCAGAGCTTCATTTAATATAAGACAATCCACATTAACTCTGAGCAGAGCCGCGTGGCCTGGAGCTGAACCTCTGCCTCTGACTCACGGCCACAGAACGCACATCGAGGAAACACTCACCACAAACATGAGGCCAACAGTCTCTGCTTTCAGTGGAAACGAGAACAGCACTGTGGACAGAACAGGTACAAATACTGCTACGTTACAATCGTGAACAAGGGATGTCAGTGCTTTTAGTTTAATTAATCGTATAGACTAAAAAATGTGAATTGTAGGCAGCAATAATGAGTCGTTTCAGATCAATTTACTCTCCAAATAACTCAAAACACACATATTAAAGTGCCCCTGACAGGTTGGACGACTCATTTGACTAAAAATGCAGTAAAGACAAATATATTTCAGAGTTGGCTAAAATACTTTTCAACTTTTATCCCAATTAATTAGGTTTTTAATGTCACTTCCTGGTTGTAAATGATGACATCACACTGGGAAATTAGAAAGTACACAGGGCAAAAACCTTTTTTTTTCATTTGACAAATAAAAATACTCCTTTATTTTGTTGAATTAATGTTCAAAAAAGTAGATTCTTTTGTGTAAATTCTGCATAACCTTTGTCTCTCCAGTGTGATGTCATCAGTTTGTTTACTTCCTGTAACTTTCTGCAGATTTTTAAATTTTTCTCCACAAACGGCGACCTGATTGATGTAAAACTATAATTTATATTTACAACAGGTATCAATGCACTGAATAAAGTCAAAATTAGAAAATGTTAAAAACCTGTCACACGCACTTTAAGTATTTTTAATGTCTGTTTAGATGAAAATATCATAAACTTTTTGTTCAGAAAGTTTGATTTCATAAAGCTATAGACTTTAGAAAAAAAAAGGATTTCACTCATTATTGTTTGGTCAAAGTGCCATCAATCGTGAATAATCGTTAAAAATGGTGATGTTTCTTATTATCACAATTACACTAAAATGACTTATTGTGACATCGTTAACTGAAGGAGAATTAGGGCTGAACAACACGAGGCATTTGAGATGTTTCTGTCTCGCAGTGACTTATTTTTCATACTAAACTAAATAAATAATAAACTAAATAATAAATAAGAAGAAAACATTAAACCAAGACTTAAACGAGGCAAAAGTAGGGCTTAGGAAAATCATTCTCTTTTACTTTGGCGTCTCACGTTTTAAAACTTTAGATTTGCGATTTGTGCTTCAATGTCTGCATTCTGTTCAGAGCTCAAATTCTAAACACATCCAGGAGAACTGACACAAACTTGAAAATAAATAAATAAACTGACAAACTACGTATTTCAGAATGTGTTTGCACAGATCTAAAGTACAATGTTAAAGGGCCCATGACAGGTTGAAACACACATTTAACTAAAATGCAATTAAGATAAATATATTCAAAGTTCTATTAAAATCTTTACAAATTTTTACCCCAGTTTAGCTGTTTTTTAGGTTTTAAATTTTACTTCCTGGTTGTAAAGTATGACATCGCACTAGGAAATCTCCATAGCAACCACACTGTACACTGGGCCAAAACTCATCTAATGTCACAGATTTTGTTCATTTGACAAAGAGAAATGCATGTGAACGCCTTTATTTTGTTGAATTAATGTTTAAAGGGTCAAAAAAGTAGTTTATTTTGTGTAAATTATGCATAACCTTTGTCTCCCGATTGTGATGTCATCGGTTTGTTTACTTCCTGTAATTTTCAACAGATTTTTCAACTTTTCTCCACAAACAGCGACCTGATTTGTCTGAAACTACAATTTATATTTACAACAGGTATTAATACACTGAATAAAGTCAAAATTAGAAAATCGTTAAAACCCGTCATACGCACTTTAAGCAGAATAAGACAAAATATCGCAGTTTATGGAGGAAATTCTGTGGCTTCAAAAATGTCAGTCTTTGTGATTTGCTGATTGCGTTTGATCAAATCGTAATTTCGATTCAGTTGCAATCTTGTAGCCCTTAAATCCAAGCAAAGTCATAAAGCCATAGAATAGAAATAGAGTAAAATAAATTAAAATAAATAATAAAAAACACAGAAGACCACACATTACATGCCATGTTAAAAGCCAAAGAATAAAAGATTCTGAGTGAGTTTTGCCATCCCAGGCATGGATGTATTAAATGAACTGGATAAGACATGCCCCCTCTGTCCGTGTCCCAGATTGATTAGTGGTCGTGTGAGGTACTGCAGCCTCTTGGGCCCAGCCTTTTGTGTAATTGCATGTTATAGTTGCAGACAGAACTTAATTATTTTCAGTATTTCAATAAAATAGGAGGAAATGTTCTTTTTAACCATTTCTAAAGTCATCGAAAGTGACGTCACGGTAAACACGTGTATGAGCTGTGAGAACGAGCGCCGGACGACAAACAGAAGCTCGTGACATGGTCAGACAGAGACACCTGTAAGTTGTATTTTATTTCATTTCAGACGCTTCACATTTGATCTAACATGAAGAGTAAACGTAACTATCACACAACGGTGACGGTGACACAAAAACTTGGGAGTTTTGTCGTCACGTGGTGCTCCTAAAGCAAAGATGGCAGCCTCCGTATCAGTTTATTATCATATTAGTTCTACACATGATCAATCTGGTCAGGCCCTGTTGATGTCGTTCGGGAAAATGTGTGACGTCATGACGAACATTTGAACTGAAGGTCGCAGCGTCGCAAAAGCAGAACAAGACGAGAAATCAATAAATCCAGTCAGAGAAAAGCACAGACTTCTTCCTCGTCCTCAAAAAGCACTTCTATGGCACGTTTTCAAAAGCAACAGTCCATAAATGTGATGAAATAGACCAAAGTACGTCCATCAGAGCCACCATGTTTGTTTAGGTTTATTTAATTAACTTCCGCCCAAACCACAATGCTGCGCTGTGATTGGTCCAAACAGCGTCCGGTGCAGCCCTGACAGCGGCACACGCCCAGATGGATTCTCAAGAGTTTGTGAAATCCCAAACATCGTGAGAATTCTTATGGCAGCACCAGGTTATATCAGGAAGTAAGGAAGGAAGACAAAGACTTTATTGGCTTTGTAGCTGTCGCAGAAAATGTGTCTATTTTGAATATTATTTATATTTTATATTGTTTGTATTCAAAGTTGTAAAAATATAAAATCTGGTGTCCGCCACTGACCTCTGCTGGTGAAAAAGGGAATTGTTTACATGCTTGGTGCACGTGTTAAGTCGGACGTTTTCGCTAAAAGCCGAAAGAGAGAGAAAGCACACACGGACACGGAAAGAAAGTAACTAAAACAGCTCCTAATGTTTGGTCAGAAGGCACACGGTAATTATTCTTTATCTATTGCATATTTTGTGTTCCAATAAAAGTATGTTTGTCTTTTCTTTAATTTTTCACGGTGTTTGTTAAGAAGAAGAAGAAGAAGAATTTTTATTTATAGAGCGCTTTTCCACCTAACAGGCACCCAAAGATTCATGACAGAATAAAAACAACAAAAACATCAGTTGGAGCGTGGCGTTATCTGGTCCAAACAACAAAAAACCTTGGGAGCAGTTATAGGCTTCATGCGCCAATGAGCAAACGCCACAGGGATAAACAGGACGCCATTTTGAGTTCAGCCTCCAGGTTTAATTATAGCTCTATGGTCCCGGGTAACAAACATTAGCATGCTAACGGTGCCCTTCCTGCTTCTCGTAGAATAAAACGCTCTGTAAACAGATGAAGAGAAAGCGTTATGGTCTCATTTTCACCCGAATAGACGCTTCTACATTATATCTGTGCTGAAGCAACACAGATTTTACTTGATTACATACAAAAAAAATCAAACACATGAAGTAGTTCTGTATTTCCCGTTTCGAAACAGTAAAAATCAGGTACAGCCCCTTTAAGATAAATCAAAAACAACCTTTAACCAAAACATTTCCGCGCAATAATCGACCAAACATCAACAGCTGCTCAGAGGTACAAAGTTCTGACATTAAAAACATTCATAAAACATTTACCAATAAAGCAGAGCAAACCCACTTCCTGGAGCGGCGTTTCAGCGGTAAATCCTGACAGTGACATGTTCTTAAAGCTCTACATTACACTGAACATAAACCTTTTAAATGGGGCTTCGGAAACCAGCTGTAACTGGAGTCCCAAACCAAACAAAGTGCACTTTTTAGGCAGAAAAGGCCCAGTTCTGGTTTCTGAAACAGGATACGACCCGTCAATCATCAGCAAAGAGACAAAACAAGAGCTGGAGAGTATAAACCCAGAAAGTGAGGCTGTTGTGGGTCAGACACGGGTTAAAACACACTTAATAATACGCTTCATGACGGAAAGACTTTCACTGATTAAAGAAAATATAGGGTTTAGTTTAGTCGTGATCATTTGTGAGTAAAATTCCTTGGCGTCGAAATTTCTGAGAACAATTTCTAGGGCTGCAACTACAACAGGTTATTTTATTTAACATATGATTGACGGAGGGCGTAAAACTGCATTTCATCCAGTTTTGCGATTGTGATTAGATTTTCTATTCAGATTCACATTTTAAGCATAATTTTGTCGCTATTAGTCACATTTTTGTCACATTTTGTCACATTTTTGTCACTTTTAGTCACATTTTGTCACTTTTAGTCACATTTGTCACTTTTGTCACATTTTTGTCACTTTTCGTCACTTTTCGTCACATTTTGTCACATTTAGTCACATTTAGTCACTTTTAGTCACTTTTAGTCACATTTGTCACATTTGTCACATTTAGTCACATTTTTGTCACATTTAGTCACTTTTAGTCACTTTTAGTCACTTTTAGTCACATTTGTCACATTTAGTCACATTTAGTCACATTTGTGTCACATTTTTGTCACTTTTAGTCACTTTTAGTCACTTTTAGTCACTTTTAGTCACTTTTAGTCACATTTTTGTCACATTTTTGTCACATTTTTGTCACTTTTCGTCACATTTTTGTCACATTTAGTGACATTTTGTCACTTTTAGTCACATTTGTGTCACATTTTTGTCACTTTTAGTCACATTTGTCACATTTTTGTCACATTTGTCACATTTTTGTCACATTTAGTCACATTTGTCACATTTTTGTCACATTTAGTCACATTTAGTCACTTTTAGTCACATTTGTCACATTTAGTCACATTTTTGTCACATTTTGTCACTTTTAGTCACATTCAGTTGTGTTTGTTGTGTTTAATTGAGTCTTTGTCACTTTTAGTCGCGTCTTTGTTGTTTTTAGACACATTTTTGTCGCTTTCAGTTGCGTTTTGATGCATTGAGTTGAATTATTGCACTTAAGAGGCGTAAGAGGTGAATAAAGTCATCTGCAGAGGCTTCAGAGGCTAAACAACAGGAGAAAAAGTGTGTTTGAACAGACAGCTGCATTAAAGACACAAACAGTCAATCAAGATACAACGATGCCATAAAAAAAGCAGATTGTCACAGGGACCAGCTCACGATTTGATTTTTATCACCGTTTATCGCCCAGACCTGACCTGATGAAGCTCAAGATCGTTCTAAAACTGTCACATTTTGCCTCGTCATCTCGTTCAAAAGAGTTTCTAGTTTTCTAAGTGTCTGATTTCTGATACTTTTGACAATTTTGACACACAGAGAGCTCCGATTATGAAATTAAACTCAGACTCTTACGCACCGTTGCTTTAAAACTCAATCTAAATGTTGTGTTTTTAGTACATTTCCTCGTCATTAACCTTCTTCCCGTCTGTTCGTTCTCTCCGTTTAACCTCCGCTCACCACAAAAACACGCCCCACATCCAAAGGCGTGGTGCAGATTAAGTTTCTCTATTCACCGTCTCTGTCCTGAACCATTTCCTCTTCACCTTTCACCGTTTGAACGACACAAACGCAGAACCGTCTCCACTCTCGCGTAAGTTCTCCACGGTTTCTCTGGACGTCCGGCTCCGGCCTCCTCTGCTCGACCCGTTTCCTTTGAGGCCGAGGAGCTTTTGTCATTCGAACTGCGAGGTCGTCCTGAGAGTTATTTCTGCGCCTCCCTGACCCTCTTTCCTTTTGTGAGGGAAAGTGACAGGCCTCGGGGGATTCTGCAGAATAAAGGTCTAAAAAAAGAGCTGCGAGACTGAGGCGGAAACTGAGCAGCGACAACGACGTGAAGTTCAATGAGAGCAGAGGCGTTTCATAAGGGTTTATAAAGACGGCGTCAAAATGTTCTAAGTTTCAGCTGTGAGCGGCAAAGAAGTCTCCAGAAAAATACGTACACTGTGTATGTTTGTGCGTTTACGTATCCATTGTACGCGTTTGTTGCAATAAATAAATAGCACATTAAACACTTTCGTGCTTATCTGGGGTCAATAATGAGTGAAAAATGTTACTAATTTTACTCTTTAAGGCGAGACGCTGCAGGTGAATAGGAAAAAATCTTAAATTTAAAGATGTCAACGTTAAACTTCTCCTGTAGTTTAATCACATCAATGTAAGAAAAAAAAGTATTACAAGTTTTTCATCATGTCATGTTTTCATGTAGAAATAAGGCATTTTATGTGAAAAAAATGGCCAAAATTACACGTATTTGGAACATTTAAATCTGAAAAATGGACAGATTTAAATTTCTTGGTTCATTTTGTAACATAGTAGTTACAAAAACATTTACAGAGGGGATTTGGGATTTCTTATTTAGTTTTTAAGTTTAAGTTGTTGTTAAGTTGTTTTTTTTTAAACAAGATTTGACTGAAAATTGTCCTAAAAATTCAAACTTTGCCATATTTTTTGACTTAAAACTAGATATAAAAATCCTCCTGTTCTGTGTTTCGTCTAAATCCTGTTGAGTCCAGATTGTACAGTTTGGTGTAGGATCTACTTTAAGGCTGATCTTTATGTCTCGAGGGACAAAAATGCATTTTAAGAAAACGTCCTTTGAAGTTACAATGTCCCAGAGAAATCTATGGATGAAGTGGATTCAATGGAAGAATAAAACATCTTTAGGAGCAGATTGGACAAGTTTGTTGTTTCCATGTGAAAGTCGATATGAGAGAGAGAAAACTGACCAAAAAAAAACAAAAAAACAAACAGTTTTGCTCGTAGTGTCTCGCCTTAAAGTGTCAAATTTAATTTAAAAAAAAAACAAAGAAAATGTTCCCCAAGTTGCAAAGAAAATGTTCACAATATAAACTGAGCCCCAAACACACAGTTCTGTCGATCTTATACAGAACGATAAGTCCATGTGTTAATTATTGTGATACACGAAGTAAACATTCGTAGAAAACCACAGCTTTTAACGTCATGTTGTTGTGTATATTATGTTCTGTAAGACGAGCTCGAGTGCAAAAAGGCGCTTCATAAACAAACTGTATTATGATCGTTAAACAGACACTGCCCTCACATTTATCTCAGATGTGGATCACACTCAGCTGAACTCTTTCTCTCCTTCAGGGTTTGTGCAGGTTTCAGCAAGTCAGGTCTAATGGTTTTTAATTCCGCATTTCAACATTTGTAACGCCGTAATCAACGACAAAACAAGACATTTACACTTTCATCACGTCAAAACTACTGACACATAACCGTTTCTTTGGCAGCAGAATAACGAGAAGATAATACACTACTTTATCACATTCAACGAGCTGATTTACATGGAATTTAAACCATGAAATAGTATGTTTTGAATAGAAATGAAACAAGTTAATCAATTAATCACAACTAATACATTATTCCAATAATTGTCAACTAATTTGATAATCGAATAACTGCTTTTTGAACTATAAACAACCTCAAAAACCCGTCATGTGCAGTGAAAGTATTGTCATATTTTCTCTCAGATGAAGCAGAAATTCACCTAAAATGACACAACATGTTATGTTTAGCGTTTTATCGAAAAACCCTATTTGTTGTCAGTGCACTCTTTGAGGAGGATGTCACGCTGCATTTTTTAGCTTCCTCTCATTTAAATGTTGTTAAAGTCTCATATTCTGTGGCCTTTCGCAATCTAAACAACGAATCAATTCATCGATAGAATAACCACCAGACTAATCGATGACCAAAATAGTCGTTACATTTGAACCCTATGTTTTACTTTTTAGATGATTTGATCAAAGCTAATAACATCTAGATTCAAAATAAATGTGTTTTATATTTTATAGTTATTGTTCTGATGGATACATCTCTTGTCATGCTTTTTAATTCTTATTTTTGCCCAAATTCATTTAACGCCTGAAAACCCTGTCCTTAAAGGGCCTATACCTGATTTTGACCCGTGAGACAGGAACATGTTTTTGTTTGACCCGTTAGCCCCGCCCCCTCTGGAATCGTCTGATGCAGTTGTTTCCATTTAGTTCCTCTAACTCTTTTTACAATTAGTTTTTAGCACTTTTGAAACTGCACCATGAGAGAATCACAGTCTGGGATAGAGTCAAGCAGGTATTTTCCCATGATTCATAGTGTACGATGTGCCTGATTGGCTGAAAAGAGGTGACACTGGCAAACACTTCTGCACTAGTTCTTTCCGAACAAAGTGCATTTATAATAAGCACAGATTATACATCACAAACGCAATGTCTTTGCTTCTATCAAACAATGTGTGACGTAAACAGAATTTATCTTAACTAGAGGAAATAAAAATCAGGTACAGGCCCTTTAAATAACATGTTACTGAGTAGAGCTGTAGTCCTTTAACCCTTTAGTCGATTAATCGGTCGATGGTGTCTTAGTCGACCAACATTTTTATCAGTCGACTAATTATTTTCTTAAGATTAGATTATTATAAAACAATTCATAGTTAATTCAAGTGTGTTAGATGAAATTTTGGAGTCTTAACGTATAAATACACTGTCTCCTGGTACACTTTTGTATAAATTGTCGTTTTTGCATGAATTCCTCTACAGTTGTGTTCTTTTCAGTGCAGTTTGGGTCAGATACGTGGAAATATTTTACCGTTTTGATATATTTTTGCCACGCCCCCTTTTAGCCGATCAATCGGTCGATGGGGCTGGTCTTTAGTCGACTACAGCCCTAATACCGAGTCCAAGTTTTGTGGAAATGAATAGTTGTGCGGCAGCCGAAGTGTCCTACATCTCCAACTGCCGTAAGCAAACAAGCTAGCTAAGCTCTGCACAGTCGCAGCAACAACGAGAAACTACTTTCAGTTCACATTTAGTATTTTTTTATCCGTCTGTCTTAGTCACATTAACTTCATTTTGTCATTGATTTCATGAAGCTGGTCACAAACTTGAGAAGAAAAAAAAGAAACAAAAAGAAAGAAGAAAAAAAAGAGACAAAAAGAAAGAAGAAAAAAAAATGAAACAAAAAGAAAGAAGAAAAAAATGAAAGCTGTCACTGTTGTTTGGTCTCAGAGTTTCTTTTTTCCCGCAATAATCATGGCACTGAAAAGCTCCCAAATGCTTAAAAATCGTATCCTTCATGACAAACTCTCTCACAGCTGATTCTGAACTCTCTGTTTTGAATTTACGACAAAACAAGCGCCGTTTGAGCCACAGAACCATCTCAAAGCAGCTCTCGGTTCGTCCTGAGTTCGGAGGATTTCCCGGTCGTCGAGTCTGAAGCAGCTGCTCCGAACCAAACGGCACCAGCTCCGACGGAAACAACTGTCAAAATACGACGCTTCAAACCAGAGCGAACGGGCCACACACCAGACCACGGTGTGTTCAGGCGCCAACAAATCAGAATAAGAATAATCAGAAGAAACATTACTCTGTTATATATGGAGTATTCACCGACTGTAGCACAAAACAAATCATGAAGACAATGGCGTTATTAAATCTAAATGATTAACTTTTTGTGTCTTTAATACAGCTGTCTGTTCAAACACACTTTTTCTCCTGTTGTTTAGCCTCTGAAGCCTCTGAGCAGATGACTTTATTTACCTCTTAAAGGCCAGGGCTGCACAATTAAACCAAATCCACACAAACTCGCAATTTTGATGGATTCAATTTTTGAAGTGCAATAATTTCTTCCACAAACAACAAAATGTCTTGCTTTGATTTGAATAAAAACGGCTAACACTGTGGTCTGGATTTGTACAAACATGTTCTGAAGCAAGTGACAAAAGCGCGACCAAAAGTGATAAAAACGTGTTCAAAAGCAACAAAAACACAACTAAAAATGACAAAGACATGACTAAAAGTGACAAAGACGCGTTTAAATATGACAAACACAACTGAACGTGACAAAAACGCAACTAAAAGCGACAAAATTGTGTTTTAAAATGTGAATTTGAACTGAATCCTATTATTAAAACATACAATTATAATCTATCTATAATCGCTCTGGTCAGAAAAATCACAATTAGATATTTTTCCTAACTCATGCAGCTCTGTTAAAGGAAATAGAAAAATACAAAGTGAACATGAATCGTGATAAAATCGTGATAATCATTTTTTGTCATATCGCCCAGACCTACTTTCTACCATGTTATAACTTTATTCCCTCATCAATTCCCTCATGATTTTTGTCAATAATAGATTTATTTGTAAATATATTCTCTTTCTAGAAGTCTTCAGTTTCCATATTTCAACTTTTTTGTAGTTGATAATGTACTAGGGCTGTAGTCGACTAAAGACCTGCCCCATCGACCGATTAATCGACTAAAAGGGGGCGTGGCGAAAATATATCTGTCCTATGAAGCATCTCCGTCGTGTATCTGACCCAAACTGCACTCAAAACACCGAAACTGCACAGGAAATCATGCAAAAACAACAATTTATACAGAAAAGTACCAGTAAACAGTGTATTTATTTGTTAGAGACACTGATTTACTCCAAAATCTTCAGCTGACTCACTCCACATCTTCTTGTTTTTGCCACATAAATTTGTTAAATCTAAATAAAATAATTAGTCGACTCATAAAAACTAAGACTCCATCGACCGATTAATCGACTAAACGACTAATTACAGCCCTATAATGTATTAAAAAAGTCTCAAAATAAATACTTGTTTGACCGGCTAATACCAATGCACTTATTAAATTATTAAATACTTGACGCGCTCTTGACTCGTGTCGGCTGGAGCTGTGCCAGACCTGAGGCCGGTGAAGCAGGTGCGTTCGAGGAGCGTCTGAAACAACAGAACCGACGGTGCTAAAGCTGCAGACTCAAGCAGCTGCTCCTGGGCCCTTCATCTCCAGAGGAACAGGGCGCACCCCGGAAACACCGATAACAGCAGATCAGAGCGTGGATCAGAGCGTGGATCTGAGTGGACCGCGCCGCACAGAGGGACCAGGGGGCGTTTATGTCGTTAACATTCCAGACCGGAGGCAAAATGAAGTTGTCTGTATATTTTTCAATGATTCTCTCACGTTAGATCTAAATTCTACTGGTTTTGAGCGTTTGTGTTGGAAAAAAAGCAACACATTTGAATTTCCAGAGTAGAAAAAGTCACTTAGTTTGCTTTTCTGTGACTAAATACTAGCCTTCAGGTTGTTTTTCAGCTTCAAAAGAATCTAATTTATGGAATAGTATTGAATATATCTCTTTATCTAAATGAAAAATGATTGTGGGCTCAACATTTCTGTGAGTATTTTTCCAGTAAAACCAATAAATCTGGATTGTTCCTTCATCAAAAATGCAAAGAGTTTATCATAATTTCCTAAAACATAATGTAAAATACAATAATAAATGTGTTTAAAGCAGCTCTGATGTCACTCACATGTGTCTGAGGCTTTTACTTTCACAAAATCATCTACATTTTTCATATTTTATGATATTCTGAGGTTAATCCCAGTTTCTCCAGTGAAATCACATTATGTTCCACTTGACTTTTGACTCCATTCTGAATTTAGAATGTTTTATTTACAAACTTTTAAAGGGTCTATATATGGATGTAGGTTTATAATTAAAGTCTATGGCAGATTAAACATCACATTTCACTAAAACATAATGAACTTGATTATATTTAAGATTTTACTAAACATTTTGCAACTTTTCCTGTTATGTAAAGCACTTTGAATTGCCTTGTGTATGAATTGTGCTCTACAAATAAACTTGCCTTGCCTTGTTTGTCCACAGTTTGACAGTTTTTGTAAAGTTTATAATGTCACTTCCTGGTTCTATATGAGAAGCAACTATGACATAGATGGAGGTAATTCTACAGCTGTTACCTAGCAACCATTTTGAAAACAAGGACCGAAATCCAAATTACACAGTAGTTTTGATTTAACAAATTACTGTGTTGAGCGTTTAATTAAAAACTTTAAAATTTCTTCACAAACTGCCATTCCACGGACACAAAACTATGATAAATATTTACCACAGGTGCCCTCCCACCAAACTAAGACATGATTAGAAAAACACGAGAACCTGAAATATAGATTTTAACGTACACAAAAACAGAATAGACAGTGGTTCCCAACCTTTTTAGTCTCGCGTACCCCCTAAGCTTTGTTTCCCCTTAATTTGCGTTTCAGGAAAATAAATGGGTTTACTAGTTGAATACAGTCAATTATTACTATTATATTGTCTATTTTAATTATATTTATGGTCCAAGATACTCTAAAAACATGCTAAATGTACAACTAATGACACTTTTTATTCAGATAAAAGTACATTTCTTCTTTGTTTAAAAACCTGAAACCATTCTATGTACCCCCTGGTAATCCCTCATGTACCCCTTGGGGTCCTCGTACCCCTGGTTGGGAAACACTGGACTAAGACACCATCGACCGACTAAATGACTAAAGTCCTACATGATTCAAACTCCAGGCTCGATCTGAGACACAAACACTTTTCCCGCAACAAAACAATTCTGTATTTCTGCTAAAACGAGCCAAGCGTCCGTTCGTCTGGGAGCGTCACCTTTGACTTCCGCCCAAAAAACAAAACGATACCGCGCTGTGATTGGTCCAGTCTTTGTCCCAACGGTTCATTCATTCAATCCTTTATTCAACCAGGATCAAAACTGTCTTTTACAAGAGTGAGTCATGGGCAACGTCAACAAAACACACACTATACACAGTTTGATTGACAGGTTTGAGCGAGACCAATGTTTGGAGAAAACACAATTTATCCCGGTTTATGAATGGCGCATAATTAAAGTGCGTATGACAGGTTTTCATGATTTTCTAGTTTTCTCTTTATTTGGTGTATTAATACTTGTTATAAATTAAAATGATAGTTTTACACCAATCAAGCAGCCGTTTGTGGAGAAAAGTTGAAAAATCTGTTGAAAATCACAGGAAGTAAACAAACTGATGACATCACACTGGGGAGACAAAGGTTATGCATAATTTACACAAAATAAACTACTTTTTTTTACCCTTTATACATTAATTCAACAAAAAAGGTGTTCACATCTATTTTTATGTGTAAAAATGTAAAAAATCTGCGACATTTGATGAGTTTTGGCCCAGTTTACAGGATGTTGCTATGGTAATTTCCTAGTGTGATGTCATCATTTACAACCAGGAAGTGAAGTTAAAAGCCTAAAAAATTGCTAAACCCTGATAAAATTTGTAAAGTATCTTGGCAAAATGTGAAATATATTTATCTAAACTACATTTTTGTGAAATGCGTAGCTCAACCTGTCATGGGCACTTTAAGTCTGGGTAAAAATGATGATAAAAATGGAATGTTGCTGCTATTTTTGTGAAATCGTTGTATTGTGATTGACTGTTTGTGTCTTTAATGCAGCTGTCTGTTCAAACACACTTTTTCTCCTGTTGTTTAGCCTCTGAAGCCTCTGAGCAGATTACTTTATTCACCTCTTAAAGGCCAGAGCTGCACAATTAAACACAATCCACACAAAATCACAATTTTAAGGCTACATTTTTTGAAGTGCAGTAATTTCTGCCGCAAACAAAACGTCTTGCTTTGATTTGAATAAAAACTGCTAACACTGTAGTTTGTATTTGTACAAACATGTTCTGAAACGAGCCACAAAAGCGTGACCGAAAGCGATAAAAATGCATTCAAAAGCAACAAAAACGCGCCTGCAAACAACAAACGTGACTCAATGCACCGAAAAACACGACTAAAAGTGACAAAACTGCAGCTAAGAACGACAAAGATGCAACAAAAGACGTGTTTAAATACGACAAACACAACTGAACGTGACACAAACGCGACTGAAAGCGGCAAAATTGTGTTTAAAATGTGAATTTGAACAGAATTATTCAAATATAAATCGCAAACCTAATCACAATCGCACTGGTCAGAAAAATAACAGATATTTTCCTAAATCGTGCAACTCTATTGCAAAAGAAATCGAAAAATACACAGTGAATCGAAATCATGATCTGGCCACAAGAAAACCATGATAGTAATTTAATTTAATTTAATTTAATAGTTAATCATCCAGACTAGAGCTGGGCGATATGGCAAAAAATTATTATCATGATTTTCTTGGCGCCAGATCATGATTTCGATTTTATCACGATTCATGTTCACTTTGTTTTTTTCTATTGCCTTGATTTAGGAAAAATATCTCATTTCTGACCAGTGCGATTAAGGTTAGATTTGTGATTTAGGTTTGAATAATAGGGTTCTGTTTTATTGCTTTTTAGCTTTTGTCACGTTCAGTTGTGTTTGTCATATTTAAACGAGTCTTTGTCGTTTTTTGTCACGTTTTTGTTGCTCTTGGGTCGTGTTTCTTGTTTTGGTTGCTTTTGAGTGCATTTTTATCGCTTTAGGTCGTGCTTTTTTTGCTTTTTGTGTCGATTTGGTTTAATTGTGCAGCTCTGGTCTTTAAGAGGTAAATAAAGTCATCTGCTCAGAGGCTTCAGAGGCTAAACAACAGGAGAAAAAGTGTGTTTGAACAGACAGCTGCATTAAAGACACAAACAGTCAATCATGATACGACGATTTCACAAAAACAGCAGATTGTCAACGGGACCAGCTCAACATTTAATTTTTACCACCGTATCGCCCAGACCTACCTGAGCTCACTCACATAAACGTTTGTTACGTCTTGCAGTGCGACGTCCATAAATCTTATAAGACGAAAAAAAATCTGCTGCACAATTTAGGAAGTATATCTAATTGTGATTAGATTTGCGATTTATGTTTTAATGATAGTTCAAATTGTCACATTTTAAACACAATTGTCGCTTTTAATCACGTTTTTGTCACGTTCAGTTGTGTTATATTTAAACACGTCTTTGTCACTTTTAGTCATGTTTTTGATATGTTTTTATCGCTTTTGAACACACTTTTCATCGTGTTTTTGTTGCTTGTTTCAGAAGATGTTTGTACAAATGCAGCTCTGGTCCATAAGAGGTAAATAAAGTCATCTGCTCAGAGGCTTCAGAGGCTAAACAACAGGAGAAAAAGTGTGTTTGAACAGACAGCTGCATTAAAGACACAAACAGTCAATCACGATACGACGATTTCACAAAAACGGCAGATTGTCACAGGGACCAGCTCAACATTCCATTTTTATCACCGTATCACCCAGACCTACGTATAAAAACTTCTTTGGGGCACAATCTACTTCTTCTGAACCATTTTTACACAAACTGCTGAGCTCCAAACACAGAACCCTCCTCCTTCCTCACAGTTTCATTCAGACGTTCGCCGAGTCGTTTTCAGACGCCGTTGATCAGAGTTTTCGAGTCGCGGCACGCACAGAATGAATTATTGAAACAAGCCTCGACCAAAACGCCATCAATATTTATGGCCCGCCTCCGTAATCATTTAGAAATCATTATAAAACCAGCGCCTCTGAGCACGAGGATAGCTCCGCGTCCCACTTTCACGTCCCAAATATCATAAAACAGGCCCAAACACAGCAGAAAACAACATCGACACAGTTAACCGCACTTTAACATCTACTGAGACTGAGCCGTTTGACATTAATAACTAAAAAGATGACATTTCCCGCACTGTTGTACCATATTCTGTCTTATTTCTAAATCAATTATCGAAACACAATGAATTTCGATTACAATAAGATCATCATATCTTTACGATACAGCTTTTTCCAACAAATAAACATTTCTCTGTTTGCCTTTTAAGATATGAGACATTTGAAGAATAAACCATTTGAGGTCGACTTCTAACAGGCTGCTGTACAAAAAGGAGGAAAGTAAAGAAAACAGAAAACACATGGAGCTGTTTTAATGTGTGGTGTTTTTTCACAGTAATATCCACCTTATTCTGCCCCGCCCACTTTTGCCGTTTTGTGCTCTTTTGTTGTAAACGCACTTCCGTTTGACGAGAACTCCGTTAAAGCTAATGACGAACGAGGGAAAAGTCTGACGCCAAAATGTTACATAAAGTAGATTGATTTGTGTAAAATGTTTAATGAACACGAGCAACAACAAGTCACAACGCAACGATTTCCTGAAAACGTCTTTTTAGTCCATGTAGAACTTATTTTCTGTTGAGCTCGTCTGCTCCATGTGAACTACAACGGAAACAAGACGGCGGCGCGTACGGCAACTTCAGGAATAAGGTGAATACGGCTGGACGACACACTTCTGTCACGACGACATGACCATGATATGAAGGAGGATGAACAGTTGGATCGTGCTGCATGTGTTTTTGTCCTTTTGGTTCGTGCTGCGTGTGTTTTGGATCGTGCTGCGTGTGTTTTGGATCGTGCTGCGTGTGTTTTGGATAGTGCTGCGTGTGTTTTGGATAATGCTGCGTGTGTTTTGGATCGCGCTGCGTGTGTTTTGGATCGCGCTGCGTGTGTTTTGGATCGTGCTGCGTGTGTTTTGGATCGTGCTGCGTGTGTTTTGGATAGTGCTGCGTGTGTTTTGGATAATGCTGCGTGTGTTTTGGATCGCGCTGCGTGTGTTTTGGATCGCGCTGCGTGTGTTTTGGATCGTGCTGCGTGTGTTTTGGATCGCGCTGCGTGTGTTTTGGATAATGCTGCGTGTGTTTTGGATCGTGCTGCGTGTGTTTTGGATCGTGCTGCGTGTGTTTTGGATAGTGCTTCGTGTTTTGGATAATGCTGCGTGTGTTTTGGATCGTGCTGCGTGTGTTTTGATCGCGCTGCGTGTGTTTTGATCGTGCTGCGTGTGTTTTGGATCGCGCTGCGTGTGTTTTGGATAATGCTGCGTGTGTTTTGGATTGTGCTGCGTGTTTTTGTCCTTTGATTGTTCTGCGTGTGTTTTGGATCGCGCTGCGTGTGTTTTGGATCGCGCTGCGTGTGTTTTGGATCGCGCTGCGTGTGTTTTCGTCCTTTTGATTGTTCTGCGTGTGTTTTGGATCGCGCTGCGTGTTTTGGATCGTGCTGCGTGTGTTTTGGATCGCGCTGCGTGTGTTTTTGATCGCGCTGCGTGTGTTTTGATCGCGCTGCGTGTTTTGGATCGCGCTGCGTGTTTTGGATTGTGCTGCGTGTTTTTCGTCCTTGATTGTTCTGCGTGTGTTTTGGATCGTGCGTGTGTTTTGGATCGCGCTGCGTGTGTTTTCGTCCTTTTGATTGTTCTGCGTGTGTTTTGGATCGTGCTGCGTGTGTTTTGGATCGTGCTGCGTGTGTTTTGGATCGCGCTGCGTGTGTTTTGGATCGCGCTGCGTGTTTTGGATCGCGCTGCGTGTGTTTTGGATCGCGCTGCGTGTGTTTTGGATCGCGCTGCGTGTGTTTTGGATCGCGCTGCGTGTGTTTTGGATAATGCTGCGTGTGTTTTGGATAATGCTGCGTGTGTTTTCGTCCTTTTGATTGTTCTGCGTGTGTTTTGGATCGTGCTGCGTGTGTTTTGGATCGTGCTGCGTGTGTTTTGGATCGTGCTGCGTGTGTTTTGGATCATGCTGCGTGTGTTTTGGATCGTGCTGCGTGTGTTTTCGTCCTTTTGGTTGTGCTGCGTGTGTTTTGGTTTGTGCTGCGTGTGTTTTGGATCGTGCTGCGTGTGTTTTGGATCGTGCTGCGTGTGTTTTCGTCCTTTTGATTGTTCTGCGTGTGTTTTGGTTTGTGCTGCGTGTGTTTTGGTTCGTGCTGCGTGTGTTTTCGTCCTTTTGGTTGTGCTGCGTGTGTTTTGGTTTGTGCTGCGTGTGTTTTGGATCGTGCTGCGTGTGTTTTCGTCCTTTTGATTGTTCTGCGTGTGTTTTGGTTCGTGCTGCGTGTGTTTTGGTTCGTGCTGCGTGTGTTTTCGTCCTTTTGGTTGTGCTGCGTGTGTTTTGGTTTGTGCTGCGTGTGTTTTGGATTGTGCTGCGTGTGTTTTGGATCGTGCTGCGTTTGTTTTCGTCCTTTTGGTTGTGCTGCGTGTGTTTTGGTTTGTGCTGCGTGTGTTTTGGATCGCGCTGCGTGTGTTTTGGATCGCGCTGCGTGTGTTTTGGATCGCGCTGCGTGTGTTTGGATTGTGCTGCGCGTGTGTTTCGTCCTTGATTGTTCTGCGTGTGTTTTGGATCGTGCTGCGTGTGTTTTGGATCGTGCTGCGTGTGTTTTGGATAGTGCTGCGTGTGTTTTGGATAATGCTGCGTGTGTTTTGGATCGCGCTGCGTGTGTTTTGGATCGCGCTGCGTGTGTTTTGGATCGTGCTGCGTGTGTTTTGGATCGCGCTGCGTGTGTTTTGGATCGCGCTGCGTGTGTTTTGGATAATGCTGCGTGTGTTTTGGATTGTGCTGCGTGTGTTTTTGTCCTTTTGATTGTTCTGCGTGTGTTTTGGATCGCGCTGCGTGTGTTTTGGATCGCGCTGCGTGTGTTTTGGATCGCGCTGCGTGTGTTTTCGTCCTTTTGATTGTTCTGCGTGTGTTTTGGATCGTGCTGCGTGTGTTTTGGATCGTGCTGCGTGTGTTTTGGATCGCGCTGCGTGTGTTTTGGATCGCGCTGCGTGTGTTTTGGATCGCGCTGCGTGTGTTTTGGATCGCGCTGCGTGTGTTTTGGATCGCGCTGCGTGTGTTTTGGATCGCGCTGCGTGTGTTTTGGATTGTGCTGCGTGTGTTTTCGTCCTTTTGATTGTTCTGCGTGTGTTTTGGATCGTGCTGCGTGTGTTTTGGATCGTGCTGCGTGTGTTTTGGATCGTGCTGCGTGTGTTTTGGATCGTGCTGCGTGTGTTTTGGATCGCGCTGCGTGTGTTTTGGATTGTGCTGCGTGTGTTTTCGTCCTTTTGATTGTTCTGCGTGTGTTTTGGTTTGTGCTGCGTGTGTTTTGGATCGTGCTGCGTGTGTTTTCGTCCTTTTGATTGTTCTGCGTGTGTTTTGGTTCGTGCTGCGTGTGTTTTGGTTCGTGCTGCGTGTGTTTTCGTCCTTTTGGTTGTGCTGCGTGTGTTTTGGTTTGTGCTGCGTGTGTTTTGGATCGTGCTGCGTGTGTTTTCGTCCTTTTGATTGTTCTGCGTGTGTTTTGGTTTGTGCTGCGTGTGTTTTGGATTGTGCTGCGTGTGTTTTGGATCGTGCTGCGTGTGTTTTCGTCCTTTTGGTTGTGCTGCGTGTGTTTTGGTTTGTGCTGCGTGTGTTTTGGATCGTGCTGCGTGTGTTTTCGTCCTTTTGGTTGTGCTGCGTGTGTTTTGGTTTGTGCTGCGTGTGTTTTGGATCGTGCTGCGTGTGTTTTGGTTCGTGCTGCGTGTGTTTTCGTCCTTTTGATTGTTCTGCGTGTGTTTTGGATCGTGCTGCGTGTGTTTTGGTTTGTGCTGCGTGTGTTTTGGATCGTGCTGCGTGTGTTTTGGTTCGTGCTGCGTGTGTTTTGGTTCGTGCTGCGTGTGTTTTCGTCCTTTTGGATTGTGCTGCGTGTGTTTTCGTCCTTTTGGATCGTGCTGCGTGTGTTTTGGTTCGTGCTGCGTGTGTTTTCGTCCTTTTGGTTGTGCTGCGTGTGATTTGATTGTGCTGCGTGTGTTTTGGACCAGGACGGGGGGCAGTGGGGCCTGGGACTGTTCCATGAATCTGACTGTACCAGAGTCGAGTTTGTTGGATGTAGTTGTTTGTGTGACGGCGATGACTGGACTGTGTTTTGTCGGTTTTGTGTGACTCTGTCCATTGTTTGTCCGACACAGATTTCTCCATAAAACGACACTAAAGACTGATCTAATCTAAGACACAGAGCTCCAAACAATGTGCAGTGATTTCAATATAACACAACACTGTGACACCCACAACAACTGCAGACAATATATGTATTCACTTTATTCCTGAAGTTGTCGTACGCGACGCCGTCTTGTTTCCGTTGTAGTTCACATGGAGCAGACGAACTCAACAGAAAATAAGTTCTACATGGACTAAAAAGACGTTTTCAGACTGACCAGGAAAATCGATGCGTTGTGACTTGTTGTGTCTCGTGTTCATTAAACATTTTACACAAATCAATCTACTTTATGTAACATTTTAGTGGTGAGACTTTTCCCTCGTTCGTCATTAGCTTTAACGGAGTTCTCGTCAAACGGAAGTGCGTTTACAACAAAAGTGCAAAAAACTGCAAAAGTGGGCGGGGCAGAATAAGGTCAATAATAATAAATTGATTTGATTGCAATATGTTACACTTGTGTTATGGTTCAATATTATTAGCAACTACAATAAATCAATCTGAATGAATTAAACAGAAAACACAAGTGAAGTTTGAAAATATTAGAAACGAACAGTAAACCAGTTTGACATTTTTAACAGCAGCTGCACATTCACCGTCTGGGCTTGTGCTTTATTCTCTTTTTAATCAATCAGCATCAGCTTATCTTAACTTAACTTTAACAAACACAATTATAAATGTGACATAAACCCACATTCAGGTGTTTTTTTAGAGTATTTGATCATGTCAGAGTTTGAAGTTCTCCCAGAATTCATGTCACTGTAACTGAGAGCACAATGTGTCATTAAAGAAACGCAAAACATACAACAAGAGCCTGTAACAACACACTGTAAAATGATATTTGTCCCAGATATAAACAACTCAACATGAAAAATATTTAGAGCACAGTAATCTGATTGAACCACGTAACAAAATACGCAACAAAATACATTTTAAGCAAGAATTCAGTCACTAAATATATTTCCAGTATTCTCCCCATTTGGCTCTAACGAAATAATAAATAATAATGATCTATTTCCGAACCATAACAAACCTTTCACACAACTTTAAGAACAATTTTATCCACCAAAAGTATCATTCTTTAATATTTACAGCAAAATAAAGACCTGCTACAGTCTGAGTTTGGCAAAATGTAGACACTAAACTAAAAAAAACAACTTCAAACTCTCTGACTGCGCTGTTTCAGATTAAAGTTTTAACACAAGAATAACAGCTGTGCTTGGGGTGGTATTCACTCAGATTGATCAAGGTAATACTGTAGCAGAGCAGTGTGTGTAGATAGTCTTTATATATTCTGGTCTAATAAATGAGTCCTGACACGGGCTGCAGTCACAGCGCGTGCTCATTACGTCTCCTACAAGTGATAATGGCGTTTACTTTGACACAGACGCCAAAGATAAGGCTCAGCCAACATCAAAAATGCATGAGGATGAGCTCATTCCAGCCCGGAGCGTCTGCCATCACAGCGTTTTATCCGTTTTGACTTCGAACCCGAGCACAACAACTTCCACCGAAGCATGTCTCATGCGTAAAACCAGACGTGCGGGACTGGCCGAACAGCACGAGGGGACAATGGAGACTTCGGGCCCCGCCGGAGTCGTCCTAAAAAGCCCAATGATCTCCACACTCGCCTCCTTCTCCGCTCCAAACCGGACGTCCTCGGAGTAAATGAATGGACGCGCTCGAGAGCCCAAGGAGACGGCGCAAAGCGTAGCGACATTTCCGAAAAGCGGCCGCGTGCTCCTCGACAAACGCATCCTTTACGGCGGTTTTAGTTGAAGAATATTCTTATAAAAGCCTGACGTTGGCTCGAGCTGCCCCGAAAAGCGACGTGGCCTCGATAGCAACAATGGGCTGCTAAACTTCGCGATGGTTTTGAAAAAGGCGACCCCAGTCTCGACTATTGTTCGTGGAAACTGGAGCGCACGGGACGCAACGCTTTTGCGCCTTTACGCACGTCCAGACCGCACACGCAGACACTCGGAACGACACATTAAACGCGCGATTCGTCGACTTACTTATTTCAGGTCGTCCATCCAGGTATTTTCTCCTCACTTTCCACTTTCTTTCCGCCGAAGCGTCGCAGCGCAGAGCCCGCCCCCGACGCACAGATGGCCCCACCCCGAGGCCTGGCCCCCGGGACACGGAGCGCAGCAGCCGTAACCGACACGACACAGCGCGGTAATAAGAGGAGCGGCGCGATTTGGAGAAAAAAAAAGTCTAATTGCGATTTTTGTGACCAGTTTTGCGATTGCGATTAGATTTGCGATTGGTGTTTTACGGTGAGACACTGCAAGTGAACGGGAAAAAATCTTAAATTTAATTTAAGATATCATTTTGAAACTTCTCCTGTAGTTTAAAAATGTCGTTTTTTTATCATGTCATGTTTTCATGTAGAAATTAGGCATTTTATGTGTAAAAACGATACAAAATACAAAAATATACATATTTGGGACATTTAAATCTGAAAAATTGGTTTAAAAGTTTTATTGGTTCATTTTATACACATATTAGTAACAAAAAAATAAATAAAAATAAAATACAGAGGGGATTTTGAATTTCTTATTTAGTTTTTAAGTAAACTAGATTGGACGACAAATTTTCTTTAGAACTGAAATTTCGTCAGTAAATTATAGAAAAAATAATTTCAGCAAAGAATTACAAGTTGTTTGAGCAGAAGAAGAAGTGGAATTTCTTGAAGTTTCTTCTTCTCTGGAAAAAGAGGAGAGTGCACAGAGAAATGATCCGACGGTTAATGGAGAAGAAGGAGACGATCCGAGGATTAAAGCGGCTCAGAGGAAGTTTATGACGCTGTAAAAGAACAAGTCTGGACCCGACAAACTCCCACGAGCCTCCATCAACGACAGATAAAACACACCAGACACACAGGAGCAATTAAAGAGACAGTACACCACGAATTATAGACAGGACTAAACATGGACCGGCCTCCTGCTGGTGCCAGAGTCAGGACTAAACATGGACCGGCCTCCTGCTGGTGCCAGAGTCAGGACTAAACATGGACCGGCCTCCTGCTGGTGCCAGAGTCAGGACTAAACATGGACCGGCCTCCTGCTGGTGCCAGAGTCAAGACTAAACGTGGACCGGCCTCCTGCTGGTGCCAGAGTCAGGACTAAACGTGGACCGGCCTCCTGCTGGTGCCAGAGCCAGGAGGACTAAACGTGGACCGGCCTCCTGCTGGTGCCAGAGTCAGGACTAAACATGGACCGGCCTCCTGCTGGTGCCAGAGTCAGGACTAAACATGGACCGGCCTCCTGCTGGTGCCAGAGTCAGGACTAAACATGGACCGGCCTCCTGCTGGTGCCAGAGTCAGGACTAAACATGGACCGCCTCCTGCTGGTGCCAGAGTCAAGACTAAACATGGACCGCCTCCTGCTGGTGCCAGAGTCAGGACTAAACATGGACCGGCCTCCTGCTGGTGCCAGAGTCAGGACTAAACATGGACCGGCCTCCTGCTGGTGCCAGAGTCAGGACTAAACATGGACCGCCTCCTGCTGGTGCCAGAGTCAGGACTAAACATGGACCGGCCTCCTGCTGGTGCCAGAGTCAAGACTAAACATGGACCGGCCTCCTGCTGGTGCCAGAGTCAGGACTAAACATGGACCGGCCTCCTGCTGGTGCCAGAGTCAGGACTAAACATGGACCAGCCTCCTGCTGGTGCCAGAGTCAAGACTAAACATGGACCGGCCTCCTGCTGGTGCCAGAGTCAAGACTAAACGTGGACCGGCCTCCTGCTGGTGCCAGAGTCAGGACTAAACGTGGACCGGCCTCCTGCTGGTGCCAGAGCCAGGAGGACTAAACGTGGACCGGCCTCCTGCTGGTGCCAGAGTCAGGACTAAACATGGACCGGCCTCCTGCTGGTGCCAGAGTCAGGACTAAACATGGACCGCCTCCTGCTGGTGCCAGAGTCAGGACTAAACATGGACCGGCCTCCTGCTGGTGCCAGAGTCAAGACTAAACATGGACCGGCCTCCTGCTGGTGCCAGAGTCAAGACTAAACATGGACCGGCCTCCTGCTGGTGCCAGAGTCAAGACTAAACATGGACCGGCCTCCTGCTGGTGCCAGAGTCAGGACTAAACGTGGACCGGCCTCCTGCTGGTGCCAGAGCCAGGAGGACTAAACGTGGACCGGCCTCCTGCTGGTGCCAGAGTCAGGACTAAACATGGACCGGCCTCCTGCTGGTGCCAGAGTCAGGACTAAACATGGACCGGCCTCCTGCTGGTGCCAGAGTCAAGACTAAACATGGACCGCCTCCTGCTGGTGCCAGAGTCAGGACTAAACATGGACCGCCTCCTGCTGGTGCCAGAGTCAGGACTAAACGCGGACCGCCTCCTGCTGGTGCCAGAGTCAGGACTAAACGTGGACCGCCTCCTGCTGGTGCCAGAGCCAGGAGGACTAAACGTGGACCGGCCTCCTGCTGGTGCCAGAGTCAGGAGGACTAAACGTGGACCGTCCTCCTGCTGGTGCCAGAGCCAGGAGGACTAAACGTGGACCGGCCTCCTGCTGGAGACAGAGTAAGGACTAAACGTGGACCGGCCTCCTGCTGGTGCCTAGAGTCAGGACTAAATGTGGACCGGCCTCCTGCTGGTGCCAGAGCCAGGAGGACTAAACGTGGACCGGCCTCCTGCTGGTGCCAGAGTCAGGAGGACTAAACGTGGACCGGCCTCCTGCTGGTGCCAGAGTCAGGACTAAACGTGGACCGGCCTCCTGCTGGTGCCTAGAGTCAGGACTAAACGTGGACCGCCTCCTGCTGGTGCCAGAGTCAGGACTAAATGTGGACCGCCTCCTGCTGGGTACCAGAGTCAGGACTAAACATGGACCGCCTCCTGCTGGTGCCAGAGTCAGGACTAAACGTGGACCGGCCTCCTGCTGGTGCCAGAGCCAGGAGGACTAAACGTGGACCGGCCTCCTGCTGGTGCCAGAGTCAGGACTAAACGTGGACCGGCCTCCTGCTGGTGCCTAGAGTCAGGACTAAACGTGGACCGGCCTCATGCTGGTGCCAGAGTCAGGACTAAACGTGGACCGCCTCCGCTGGTGCCAGAGTCAGGACTAAACGTGGACCGGCCTCCTGCTGGTGCCAGAGCTAGGACTAAACGTGGACCGGCCTCCTGCTGGTGCCAGAGTCAGGACTAAACGTGGACCGGCCTCCTGCTGGTGCCAGAGTCAGGACTAAACGTGGACCGGCCTCCTGCTGGTGCCAGAGTCAGGACTAAACGTGGACCGGCCTCCTGCTGGTGCCAGAGCTAGGACTAAACACGGACCGGCCTCCTGCTGGTGCCAGAGTCAGGACTAAACACGGACCGGCCTCCTGCTGGTGCCAGAGTCAGGACTAAACATGGACCGGCCTCCTGCTGGTGCCAGAGTCAGGACTAAACATGGACCGGCCTCCTGCTGGTGCCAGAGTCAGGACTAAACTAAACAACTAAAGCACTTTTTAACAGATTATTAATGTTTTCATTGTTTGTTTTGTGATTTTATTGAATGTTTTCTTGTTTTTATTTTGCACTTTTAATGTTTTTTTAAATGTAAACTTGACTTGTTTTACAAATTTGACCTAGTTTTGACCTAATTTCACGTCTTATAGTACATTTTTCACTTAAAATGTAGGCTTTAGAATGGAATGGAACTGAAAAAATAAATAAATGCACTTCTCCCACCAGAGGGCGCACCTGAGTGAGTGGAGCAGAGCAAAGAAAGATAAAAATCTCCAAATTTAAATGTAGCATCTTATGTTTTTTCTTCCTCAATTAAGTAATTCGTTGATTTTGATTTACTAACAATAAAACAGATATTCAAAAGCTTTTACGCGTTTTTATCAAACAGAAACAGAAAATAAGAAGCAACAGTTTTATTTCCCATAAAGACATTGCAGTTGGTCATTTTAAATCCAGCCAGAATCTAAAATTATATAACAATAATTCACAAATTTAAATGCCGTTGATAAAAACATGTGATAAACTTGGGACCAAAGAGTGCAACGCTGGAGAGAGTACCAAACTTAACATTCAGTGTGATATTATGTTAGAAAACGTGGTAAATTAAAGGTAAAGTACGCAGGACAGTCGACTTTTTACCGACTTAAAGGGCCCATGACCCATTTTACTAAAACACAGTTAAGATCATTATATTTAAGATTCTGATAAAGAAATAAGCGTTTGTTTCTCAGTTTGGCTTTTTTTTAAATGTTAAATATGTTACTTCCTGGTTGTAAATCATGACATCACACTAGGAAATTCTGTAACTGTCACCTAGCAACCATGTTAAAACTCATCTAATGTCACAGAACTTGTTATTTGACAAATAAAAATACATAAGAACAGTTTTGTTTTATTGAATTAATGTTTACGTGATCAGAAAATGTGTTTCTTGGTTGAAAATTGTCCCTCGTGTGTCTCCGTAGTGTGATGTCATCATGTTTTGGTCTCCTTCCTGTAAATCTCAACATATTTTTCATCTTCTCTTCACTAACTGACTCTCGATGAGTGTAAAACTATCAAATATATTTACATTTTTATTTATTCCACCAAAAGAAGTAAAAACTAGAAAATCATAAAAACCTGTCATAGGCCCTTTAATGCAATAATTATAGTAATATTTTGACTTTTACTGGAAATAATGTTTAATTTGTTTGATGAAAACAGATATTGAGCTGAAAATGTGATTTGTATTTGTATTACGAGTAAATGTACAATATCAAAAGTAAATGTACAATTCCAAAGCATTCTATGATTTTGCACAATAAAAACACCAATAAAATGCTGGAATCTTTGAAAAAATATTTTGGGTAAAGCTGCAACTAATGATTGTTTTAGTAGTCGACTTGTCAAAAAGATGATTTCTATTGTACACTGAGACTTTATCAACCAAATAAAGGTTGAAAAACAGTGACTGAAGGCTTCTAGATGGAGAATATTTCCAGATAAAGTGTTTTATTGATGAAAACCCTTAGTAGTTTATTATTTTTTCACATCTTGATTTAATAACGCCAAGGTTTTTGTCATAAAAAGGTCTTTTCATATGCGTTTTAGAGTCTGTTTAGTCCAGTAAATGATTGTTTTATTGGTAATTATTATTCCGATTAACCCAAATATTGACAGCTTTACTTTTCACCCTCGAGATCAAGATCCAACGTCTTTATTCTCGGCGTAAAAATTCACAGACAAAACCACAATTTTAATGGATTTTCCTGACGAATTCTCTAAACGGGTACATTTTTTGCGTAGAAAGACACAAAATGAACGAACTTTTCAAACGACTGATATCCAAAGCTGTCCTTCCTGCGTACTTTAGCTTTACTTTAACGTCGCACAGTTTATTTGGGTTCATTTGAGATATTTACATTTGGTCGAAAATGTGCCAGTTTTGAAAAAAACAAACAAAAAACAAACCTCTTCCCCAAATTCAGAGACTGCTGTACTTCCATGTATTTAAAGATATTTGTTGTTCATTGACTCAAAAAGTGGTTCATTATTAAAACTAATTGATAAGTTAACGACATAACAAAGAACTACAGTATTGCACGTCGCAATCTTCATTCAGACATTTTAAAGCCACACTATGCAACTTTTCAGGACTGGAAAACAATATTAAAACAATGACGCGGACATAATATTAAGATGTTTTTATAAAGACGTTGCAGTTTGTCATTTTAAATCCAGTCAAAAAAACAAGCAAAATCTAAAATAACAACAATAATTCACACATTTTACACAAGATTCCAAAACGGTCACAGACACAGTTCCTCTTTACGAACACATTTATGCATTATTTGTTTTTTTTATTTGTATTATTTACTGTATCATTTCACTTTTTAGATTTTAAATGAATGTATCTACAGAGAGCACACATTACTTTCTCTCTCTCAGGCGTTCCCTTGTCAAGATTTGGTGTTAGAGCTCCATCTACCGGCAGCAGAGGGAATTACCATGGATAAACAAACAAAAGCTAGCTTCCCTCGACATGCTAACGTAAGCACGCAGTTGTAATGTGATTTGAGGCAGAAAACGAGTCTGTGATGATTTATGGAGTTAAAAACAGCGCAGGAAACCTCCAGATCTCCACTTTTGACGTCACAGGCAAATTTGAAACTGAGTATTTTCTGAGATTCTAAGATGAACCTGTAAACAGCGTTAAAGGGGCTGTACCCGATTTTTTTTCATAAAGTAAATCTGTGTTGCTAGAGTACGGATATATTGTAAAAGCATCTATTTGGGTAAAAATGAGAGACAGCGCCTTCTCTGCATCGATTTATAGAGCGTTTTATTCGACGAGAAGCAGAAGTTTCTTAGCTTTACTCGGGACTGGGCTCAGAGACTCGTGAAAAGTGTGTCTAAACTCATCGCGGTGAATAATTTCGATGCTCAGAAGGTATTATATAAGTGAGCGAAACGTGACTGCTGTAAAGATTTTCAAATTAAATAGCTCTGTTTTTCACGTTTTCAGAAAATAACGTACAGCACCTTTAAGGAAATGAGAAATTTATGGAACGTTTTATTCTACGAGAAGCAGGAAGTGTGCCGTTATGCTTGTTAGCGCTTGTAAACTCATCGCGGTGAATAATTTGGATGCTTGGAAGGTAAAAGAAGTGAGTGACGTTTGGACAGCTGCAGTTTAAGAGTTTTGTTTTTCACATTTTCAGAAAAATAATGTACTGCTCCTTTAATGAAATCAGCATGAATGAAGCTAAATGCAACTACAGGTGTGTTTTAAATGTTGGAACGATGTCATTAAATAATTAGATTTAAAAAAAATTATAATAATTAGAGAAAAAGTACTTACAATTTGTTGTTCCGTTGTTTTTTTAATTGAAACGGTCCCGTCTTTTGATAACTGTACGACCGAAATAAAAATAAAATGCCAAAATGTTTGCTGTGAATATTTGAAATCAACATTACGCATCATTACAGTGGCTTAAATGTAACTTTGATATGCATTTTATAACTTTTGAGGCTTGATATCGTCCTGAAAAGTCCCATTGTGCAGCTTTAACCACTCAAACATCGATCATTTATCCCAAATCATTCATTCAACCACACACACACACAAACACAAGTAATGCGCAAAGTTTAGTGCCCAGAAAACACAAAAAACAAAACATTCTTCCATAATTAAAATCAGAAAAACTTGAAGAAAATCACAAAATATTAACATCTCGTCCCCGTGAAAAGGCTCGGAGGAGTTTGGCCCAAATTACAAGTCCAGGTTTAATCAAAATCGGCCAGAGTTCCAGTCTTCAGCCGCCTCCCTCACAGAAACAGTGAGTCCGTCGGAAAAAGAAAACATTGCCAAATCGCTGTACCTACGTGCGTCAACAAAAACATCCTGCCCTTCTCGAAGTATTTTGCAGTGTTCGGAGTATTCGCAGTAGTCGTGGCGGTCGCGGGTCAGTTCTGGCGGTCGGTCAGTAGGTGGCGTTGGTGGGTTCCCGTCCCGAGCAGAACAGGATGTCGGCCTTCGAGCTGATGACGTACGTTAAGAACAGAGACAGGAGCAGGACGCCGATGCCGACCCCCAACGTCAGCATCTGGAGGGAGAAGGGAAACAGAAGCATGAACACGGCAAACAAGTTAATAAAATTTAATTAAACAAAAAATGTAAAAATTATCACAATTTTCTTGGGGCCAGATCACGATTTCGATTTGATCACGATTCATGTTCACTTTGTGTTTTTCTATCCACCTTATTCTGCCCCGCCCACTTGTGCCTCTTTTTGTTGTAAACGCACTTCTGGTTTGACGAGAACTCCGTTAAAGCTAATGACGAACGAGGGAAAAGTCTGACGCTAAAATGTTACATAAAGTAGATTGATTTGTGTAAAATGTTTAATGAACACGAGCAACAACAAGTCACAACACAACGGTTTCCTGGTCAGTCTGAAAACGTCTTTTTAGTCCGTGTAGAACTTATTTTCTGTTGAGTTCGCCTGCTCCGTGTGAACTACAACGGAAACAAGACGGCGGCGTGGAAGGCAACTTCAGGAATAAGGAGAATTTCCTTTAAAGGGCCTATGACAGGTTGAACTACTCATTTCACTAAAATGCAGTCTTGATAAATATATTTTAAATTTAGCTAAAATACTTCAGATTTATCCCAGTTAAGCCATTTTTTTAGGTTTTCTGTTTCACTTCCTGGTCATAAATGATGACATCACACTATGAAATTACCATAGTAACCACACTGTACTCTGGGCCCAATTCATCTAATGTCACAGATTTTTTTATTTATTTTACAAATAAAAATACATGTGGGCACATTTTTTGTTGAATTAATGTATAAAGAGTCAAAAAAGTAGTTTATTTTGTGTAAATTACACACAAACTTAGTCTCCCCAGTGTGATGTCATCAGTTTGTTCACTTCCTGTAACTTTCTGCAGATTTGTCAACTTTTCTCCACAAACTGATACTTGATTGGTGTCAAACTATAATTTATATTTACAACAGGTATTAATGCACCAAATAAAGACTAAATTAGAAAATTATGAAAACCTGTCATACGCACTTTAATGGAGCTGCACGATTTAGGAAAAATATCTAATTGTGATTTTTCTGACAAGTGCGATTGTGATTTATGTTTTCGGTTTCTGTTCAAATTCCCATTTTAAACACAATTTTGTTGCATTTAGTCGTGTTTCTGTTGCGTTCAGTTGTGTTGATGGTGATGATTTTTATTCATAGACCGCTTTCCACTTAACAGGCACTCAAAGCGTGGTTGTCATGTTTAAACTCGTCTTTGTCACTTGTAGTCACGTCTTTGTCATTTAAGTCGCGTTTGTTGGTTGAAGACGCGTTTATGTCGCGTTTTTGTCGCCTTTAGTCGCGTTTCTGTTATGTTCAGTGGTGGTTGTCATGTTTAAACTCATCTTTGTCACTTTTAGTCACGTCTTTGTCATTTTTTGTTGTGTTTCTGTCACGTTCAGTTGTGTTTGTCATGTTTACTTTTAGTTGCGTCTTTGTTGTTTTAGTCGCGTTTGCTGTTTGTAGTCGCGTTTATGTCGCTATTTGTCGCGTTTTAAAAAAAAATTTGTTGTGTTTTTGACGCATTTAGTCACGTTTCTGTTACGTTCAGTTGTGTTTGTCATGTTTAAATGTGTCTTTGTCACTTTAGTCGCGTTTGTTGTTTGAAGGCGCGTTTATGTCTGGAGTTGTATTCAGCTTAATTCACGCTTGATAGAAAATCTTCTCCCCTCGACCATCAAAAACACTTCCTGCTGAAATCCCTCAATGAAGTTTTTTCAAATTTTAGACGTCACTTATGTGAGAATCTTCTGTTTTCTTCTTATTAGTATTTCTGCCTCTAAACCCGATCACTGCTACTGTGTGATAGCTTAGCACACCAACAACATATCAAACTAGTCTATTTATACACGTGTAATTGCCTCTGCAGCCAGAAGATGGAGCCACAGTTAAGTTAATAGGGCATCTCCTAACGTTGTGATATAGTTATATTGTTCTTTGTAAAAACACAAAAGTAAAGATACTCAAGAGCAGGTTTAAAGGCTAATAACAAAACAAATATTACATAATATGTGTCCTTTAAAGTTCCTATGACAAACTGAACTTATTTCACTAAAACAGTTCAGATCATTATAATTAAGATTTTGCTAAAAAAGTTTAAAAAAAAAAGTTTACTTCCTGGTTGTAAATCATGACATCACACTAGGAAATTCTGCAACTGTTACCTAGCAACTGGGTGTGAATGGGTGGTTCCTTGATGTAAAACGCTTTGAGCGCCTTGACAGAGTCATCCAAGTCATCTCAATGCGACTATTAAGATTAAACCAGACTAAACCAATAACAAGAAATAATAAAATAAAATATATTCTCTATTTTGAAGATGGTCGAGGGCCGTATCATGTCCCTCGGAGGGCCTGACTTTGCCCCCGGGCCTTCAGTTCAACAGCCCTCCGACACATCACAGTTTTTCTCACCTCTAAATCGTGACTGGCCACGAGGAAAATGCGGCCGGTGATTTTCTTCCACCGCGACTCGGTCCAGGTGGAGTAGTCCGAGGTGGTGAGCTGGTCCAGGTCGAAGGCGGGGGACAGGGCCGGAGACAGGCGCACCGAGGACCGGACGCAGAAACTGTTGCGCTCGGTGCTGTTTGGAGCCAGAGCGCCCTGGACCCACATGTAGCTGTAGAACTGAACGAGAAGCAGAGAGGAGCGGGTCAAACGTCTGTGAATGCCAGGAACGAGGAGCACAGAGGAGCGGGTTAAACGTCTGTAAATGTCAGGAACGAGGAGCACAGAGGAGCGGGTCAAACGTCTGTGAATGCCAGGAACGAGGAGCACAGAGGAGCGGGTTAAACGTCTGTAAATGTCAGGAACGAGGAGCACAGAGGAGCGGGTCAAACGTCTGTGAATGTCAGGAACGAGGAGCACAGAGGAGCGGGTCAAACGTCTGTGAATGTCAGGAACGAGGAGCACAGAGGAGCGGGTCAAACGTCTGTGAATGTCAGGAACGAGGAGCAGAGAGGAGCGGGTCAAACGTCTGTGAATGTCAGGAACGAGGAGCAGAGAGGAGCGGGTCAAACGTCTGTGAATGTCAGGAACGAGGAGCACAGAGGAGCGGGTCAAACGTCTGTGAATGTCAGGAACGAGGAGCAGAGAGGAGCGGGTCAAACGTCTGTGAATGTCAGGAACGAGGAGCAGAGAGGAGCGGGTCAAACGTCTGTGAATGTCAGGAACGAGGAGCAGAGAGGAGCGGGTCAAACGTCTGTGAATGTCAGGAACGAGGAGCAGAGAGGAGCGGGTCAAACGTCTGTGAATGTCAGGAACGAGGAGCAGAGAGGAGCGGGTCAAACGTCTGTGAATGTCAGGAACGAGGAGCAGGTCAAACGTCTGTGAATGTCCGGAACGAGGAGCAGAGAGGAGCGGGTCAAACGTCTGTGAATGTCAGGAACGAGGAGCAGAGAGGAGCGGGTCAAACGTCTGTGAATGTCAGGAACGAGGAGCAGAGAGGAGCGGGTCAAACGTCTGTGAATGTCAGGAACGAGGAGCAGAGAGGAGCGGGTCAAACGTCTGTGAATGTCAGGAACGAGGAGCAGAGAGGAGCGGGTCAAACGTCTGTGAATGTCAGAACGAGGAGCAGAGAGGAGCGGGTCAAGCGTCTGTAAATGTCAGGAGCGAGGAGCAGAGAGGAGCGGGTCAAACGTCTGTGAATGTCCGGAACGAGGAGCAGAGAGGAGCGGGTCAAACGTCTGTGAATGTCAGGAACGAGCAGCAGAGAGGAGCGGGTCAAACGTCTGTGAATGTCAGGAACGAGGAGCAGAGAGGAGCGGGTTAAACGTCTGTGAATGTCCGGAACGAGGAGCAGAGAGGAGCGGGTCAAACGTCTGTGAATGTCAGGAACGAGGAGCACAGAGGAGCGGGTTAAACGTCTGTAAATGTCAGGAACGAGGAGCACAGAGGAGCGGGTTAAACGTCTGTAAATGTCAGGAACGAGGAGCAGAGAGGAGCGGGTCAAACGTCTGTGAATGTCAGGAACGAGGAGCAGAGAGGAGCGGGTCAAACGTCTGTGAATGTCAGGAACGAGGAGCAGAGAGGAGCGGTTCAAACGACTGTGAATGTCCGAACGAGGAGCAGAGAGGAGCGGGTCAAACGTCTGTGAATGTCAGGAACGAGGAGCAGAGAGGAGCGGGTCAAACGTCTGTGAATGTCAGGAACGAGGAGCAGAGAGGAGCGGGTCAAACGTCTGTGAATGTCAGGAACGAGGAGCAGAGAGGAGCGGGTCAAACGTCTGTGAATGTCCGGAACGAGGAGCAGAGAGGAGCGGGTCAAACGTCTGTGAATGTCCGGAACGAGGAGCAGAGAGGAGCGGGTCAAACGTCTGAATGTCAGGAACGAGGAGCAGAGAGGAGCGGGTCAAACGTCTGTGAATGTCAGGAACGAGGAGCAGAGAGGAGCGGGTCAAACGTCTGTGAATGTCAGGAACGAGGAGCAGAGAGGAGTGGGTTAAAGTGCCTATGACAGGTTTTTATGATTTTCTAATTTTGACTTTATTCAATGTGTTAATCCCTCTTGTAAATACAAATTATAGTTTTACATCAATCAGGTCGCTATTTGTGGAGAAAAGTAGAAAAATCTGTTGAAAATTACAGGAAGTAAACAAACTGATGACATCACACTGGGGAGATAAAAGTCATGCATCATTTACACAAAATAAACTACTTTTTTGACCTTTTAAACTTATTTTCCTTTGCCAAATGAACAAAATCTGTGACATGAGCTGAGTTTTGGCCAGTGTGCAGTGTGGTTGCTATGGTGATTTCCTAGCGTGATGTCATACTTTACAACCAGGAAGTAAAATTTAAAACCTAAAAAACAGCTAAACTGGATTTAAATTTGTAAAGATTTTAGTAGAAATTTGAATATATTTTAGTTAAATGTGTGTTTCAACCTGTCAGAGGCCCTTTAAACGTCTGTAAATGTCCGGGCTGGGTCAATATGACACTAAGCCTGTCACAATGATTACTGGATCGACTTATCGTTCAATATTTGAGGAACAGAACAATCTTTTTGGGGCTCAGTATTTACCGTGTGCATTCTGTTTGCACTTTGGGGAACCTTTTCTTTGTTTTTTCAGTACGATTTGAGCTGCAGAGAGTGAAATTAGTAACTATTAAGCCTCGTTATCGACATAAACAAACTAAAAAAGTGTTGCATTGTGCTGTTCGTTTATTGCAACTCGTGTTTTTTAACGATACTGGGTGGGATTCTTGCTGTCAGTGGCATAAAGTAGTTTCAATATTAACATTTATCATGAAATATATCGCACTTCAGAGTTTGTTATGGTGACAGGCCTAGACGACACATTTCACTAAAACATGATATTTATGTTTAAGATTTTACTAAATATTCTGCCTATTTGTCCCAATTTGACAGTTTTTGCAAATACGACATAGTTAGAGGTAATTAAAACTGTTACCTAGCAACCATTTTGAAAACAAGAGTCAAAATCCATCTAAATTACACAATAGTTATGATTTGACAAATAATAATACCTTGTAACATCTTTATTTTGTTGAATGACGGTTTAAACTGTCAAAATATTGTCAGTTTTCTGTAAATTGTCTCTGTATTTTCAACGGTGCGTCGCTTTTTGATGACATCACAGAGGGATTCTGTTTTAGAACTCAGCACTACTTCCTGTCTTTTTATTATTTTATTTTTCAAAATTTCTTCACAAACTGCAACTTCACAAATGTAAATATTTATGACAGATGCCATTTCGATACAAAATAATATTAAATAATAATAATGGTAATAGAATTTGAGAAATCCAGTGCATTTTCATTGGAAAAATGTTTTGTTTTGTGGTTGTGAGAGCTGTTTTCTGTTTATAAATGTGATTTTCATTTGTAAGTCGTCTGACCAGACGGCTTTTAACTTAATTTGAGCTTGTTAAAATAATCAGTTGAAGGGGTGTGGCTTTAAGGATAAGCCCTTTCGGGTTTCTGCCGCACTCCATCACGTTTTGTGTTTTGTTTTGTATAGACTTCTGTGTTTTTTTTCTGATTATGTGAAAATAAATCAATCAATCAATCAATCAATCATTTCACCAAACTAAGTCATAATCACGATATCATGAAAACATGTCATGCAGACTTTAAAAGGACACATTAATTGTTATTCTATTGACATTTAAAAGTCACTCACATGTTTGCTGTCCTTATCGTCGGCGTTCTCCTTCTGACTCTTGCAGTTTTCTTGCGTCACGTTCACGACGGTCCCGGTCAGATTGGCCAGGATGTACTCGACCAGGAACGACGACTCGCTCTTCTGCGTGTGAATGCCCGTGTAGAAGTTTGTGGGTCGGTCCACTGCGACACACAACGAGCACAACCGCTGTCATGTTTAATGTTCTTACGTACAAGATCTCACATTTTTATTTATTTATTTATTAACAGGACCATGTACAATGACATTAGGCAAAGATGATTGCACCAGATTATAGCTGTGTGAGCTAATTTCCACCTGCAGTCCTGGATAAAGGACGGGGGGAGGACAACGTGCATTATTTATTTATTTATTATTTTTCATACGGTCTCTGACACTCGATCATTCACTCACACTTCATCGTCATCAACATTATTTTAACATCGAGGTTCATTGCAGACACCAGCACCGTAGAGTTAAGATTACAGTATTAGTTGTTAGAAAATCCTAGAATGGTTTACACCTAGTAAAGCGAATACACTTTTAAATAAGTTTATAAAAGGAGCTAAGACAAGACTATTCTATACTAATTACATAAAACCTTATATACATATTTGGAGTAATAGTGTGCAAGTTTGTGCTCTGTGTGTGCATCTCTGGTTCTCAATAAACCACTTCTTTACCTCTGGAGAAGGTACAGAGGTTAGATGATTGAACTGTCATAAGATCGTGCACATGTGGGGAAGGATCTTTGTCTTTATTAATAAGTAAATGCATTTGAATTTGCCTTTTTTTTTCCAGAATCAAATGTAAACAAGAAGGTGGTTCGTGTTGTTTGGCAGGAGCTGTTCTCTGATTAACGGTGTCGAAGAGGAGGATGGACTTTACAGAGTAGATCAATAAAAAATCCAGCACTTTTCAAGCACCTTCAAGGTAGGACTGGGAGATTTGGTGATAAAAATGGAATCATGAGCTGGTCCCTGTGACAATCTGATATTTTTGTGAAATCGTCGTATCGTGATTGACTGTTTGTGTCTTTAATGCAGCTGTCTGTTCAAACACACTTTTTCTCCTGTTGTTTAGCCTCTGAAGCCTCTGAGCAGATGACTTTATTTACCTCTTAAAGACCAGAGCTGCACAATTAAACCAAATCCAAAACAAATTAACAATTTTAATGGATGCAATTAGCAAATCACAAAGTCTGCAGTGTTTAAAGAGCAATAATTTCTTCCACAAACAACAAAATGTCTTGCTTTGATTTGAATAAAAACTGCTAACACTGTAGTTTGGATTTGTACAAACATGTTCTGAAACCAACGACAAAAGCGTGACCAAAAGTGATAAAAATGCGTTCAAAAGCGTCAAAAACGTATCTATAAACAACCAACGCGACTGAAATGCACCGAAACGTGACTAAAAGTGACAAATTTGTGTTTAAAATGTGAATTTGAACTGAATCCTATCATTGAAACATAAATCGCTAATCTAATCTCAATCGCACGGGTCAGAAAAATCCCAATTAGATATTTTTCCTAAATCATGTAGCTCTGTTAAAGACAATAAAAAAACACAAAGTGAACATGAATCGAGATAAAATCTAAATCATGATCTGACCACAAGGAAATAGTGACAATAATTTTTTCTACATCGTCCAGTCCTACTATAAAGGGGCATTTACCTAAACTAGAAGAAATAAAACGACATCCAAAGTTCTGATGGTATAAATATTTGCTTGTCCACTCACCGAGGCGGCTCACGAAGTCCGACGGAACGATCTGCTCAAACCAGGAATTCTTCGACTTGACGAGAAAACCGTACAACAACTGCGTCACCTGAAAAACAGCAGCAAAGATCTAATAAAAGGCGATGGAGAAAAGAAAATCAAAGCTGGAGCAATATTTTTGGGGCTCAGTGTTTATCAGGTGTAGCTTTTCTTTGCACAAACACCAGCAGTTTTGTTATTTTTAGTTCATATATTCAAATTGCAGCTGAAAAAGTTACATATAAAACTCATAAATTATACTTACTTAAGTGTTTATGTCAGTTTTTTTTTTTCATTATTTTGTTTTTCTTTTGTCAATATATTCAAATTTCATCTGTAGAGAGTTGAAAAATGAACACACATAATTCAAAAATCATACTAAAAGCTTATAATTTTGTTTTTGTGTTTTTTAAACAGGGATTAATTGGGATTTATGAGTTATTGTGCAGTGGCATTAAGTGGTTTCAATGTTAACGGAGCTAATTTCCTAAACTAAAAATCGCAAAATGTGTTATTGTGACAGGACGAGTGAGCAGCACATCAAAATGTAGATAATAATATATGAGTATTGTTTTAAAGATATGCAAAATTCCAATGTTTAAAGAAAAAAGTGATACAAATAAAGGAATATGCTGTGATGTTTCTGCTTTTTGTGATTAATTTTACAGACATTTCACATTTGTCTGATAATTACCCTGAAGGCCAGTTTTTCCTAAAAAGTGTGACTAAAATTAGCCCCAATTCAAACTGAAGCTGTTTCTGAACCTTTGGAGTAAAAAACAAATGTGTGGACTCTTTGTGAAGCTGAGACTCTGTAGTTTTGTGTCTGATTTACTCTGGTTACACTTGGAAACACGGTCTGCAAAGAGGAATATCAGACTTTAAATTATGACTACATTTTCTTTAAATATAGCAGGGTTTTCACAGACCATGAATATGCAGAAAAAACATTAAATTCAATCCCTACAGGCATTAAATCTAAAAAAAACATTAACAAAAAGGATTTATCAATCACAACAATATATATAAATAAAACTAAAGAGAGCAATTAGAGCCGCTGTATCCATGAAGTAGTTTTTACCTTGAAATCTAAAGTTAAAATATATTCTGAATCCCAGACAAACGTGGTTGCGTGGTTTAAATGTCATGTTTTATGAGCTTTCTGTTTTTGGTCACAAGGCAGTAGTTTTGAAATGATAAAAGCGTAAATGTCTTGTTTTGACGTTGATTTCAGTGTCAAAAATCTTGAAATGCAGCGTAAAAAAAGTGAGTGAAGCTGCTGTGAGGAGGCTCTGAGTGACACGTGTTTGAGCATTTGTTGGTTTTGGCAATTCCTCTGTCAACACTGAAGCAAATTTGACTAAAAATGTGTTTTATTGACTTGTAATAAAGAAAAAAGGTCAGATGTAATCCATATAAAAGTACTATTAAATGTATTTTTATTTTGCCTTTTTTGTGCTTTTGGAGAAGAAACTGACTCTAATTTATCCCAGAATCCTTAATTTGACTAAAAATACGTATGTTTCATCTTTTCTTTTATATTTTAAATATCCAGCAGTGTAATAGTTTCCTTTCATCAGATGTGGATAAAGAGGAACAAAATAAGAAAGTGTCAAACATCCCAACAGTGGGACCTAATGGTAACAGGTTAATACGTTTAAATACGTTATGTTTTAACACATTTCTGTTGAATTGATAAAAAAAATCATTTGCAAAAAAAGTCATCAAGGGCTTGCAGTCAAATCTTTTTTTTTTTTTAAGTTATGTTTTTAAAAGCAAAATGTATTTTACGGCTATAAAATTTCAATCAACCCCTTCTTCATAAAATCCAATACATATTATTTTAATCAGTTATACGTAGATAATGGTGACAAAAAATATTACGCATTTTTCATATTGTTTTTAGCCTTTAAACCTGCTCTGGAGCGTCTTCAGTTTGTAAAATTTAAAAAAGTTAATAAAATGCTTCTACAAAGAAAAATCTAACTTTATCACTGTGTTCTGAGATGCCATTTTGTCTTAGCTGTGGCTCCATCTACTGGCTGTAGTGGCAATTACACCCATGTAAATATAGACCCACAATGCACTGCAGTAAACAAAGGATCTAACGAAGTTGTAGTTATTGTGATTAGACGGAAGAAATGTTCAGAGCGAGTCTGGAGATGATTTAAAGTGTCCATGACAGGTTGAGCTACGCACTTCACAAAAATGTAGTTTAGATAAATATATTTCACATTTTATTAGGGTTTAGCAATTTTTTAGGCTTTTAACTTCACTTCCTGGTTGTAAATGATGACATCACACTAGGAAATTACCATAGCAACATCCTGTAAACTGGGCCAAAACTCATCTAATGTCACAGATTTTGTTACATTTTTACAAATAAAAATAGATGTGGACACCTTTTTTGTTGAATTAATGTATAAAGGGTAAAAAAAAGTAGTTTATTTTGTGTAAATTATGCATAACCTTTGTCTCCCCAGTGTGATGTCATCAGTTTGTTTGTTTACTTTAATTTTAATTTATAACAAGTATTAATACACCAAACAAAGAGAAAATTAGAAAATCATGAAAACCTGTCATTCACACTTTAAGGACTTAAAACAGCCAAGGATTCTGGGATAAATGACATCACACATCGAAGCAGTTCAGGACACAGTAGAGAGAGGATTTACAAACCAGCATCAAACAAACGTGAATCAAGATAAATGATACTCCAGGTATGTTTTTGATGACGGAACAACGTTAGAACATGAATAAAAGCTCAACAAAGTCAATTTAACATAATATTTGTCTTTTTAAATACTTTTTGACAATGTTTGAACTCTATTATTAACAGGAAAAAATGCAGAGGTATTCACTTCAGTCGACATCTCTCCCCCGACAGTAAAGCCCAGTGTTTAATGTAATAAAACTCTTACCGTTTGAGCGTCTGCCGTGATGGACAGAGCCTGAGTGGCTTCACCTCCGGCCTGAAGGAACAGAGTCTGAGCGAGGAGAGTGGCCACGTTCGTCAGAGCCTGAAACACGCATTCAATTACAAACAATCCATTTCACGGTTTGGCCTCAGCAGCAGGATTTATGCAGTGACACGTTGGTACCTTCGCCGTCTCCGTGACGAAGCTGAGCTGCTCGTCGGACGTCAGGTTCAGTGGGTACGATATGTTCAGGTTTTCTGGATTATCAAACATGCTTTCGTAATATCTACAGGGAAAAAAAACACATTCGAGGTTAGAAAATAAGGCTGGTCCAATATCTGTTAAAGGAAAAATATTTAAACATGCTCTCGAGTACCTTTAATTTGCCATCTCATGTTTTTTTTCCAACAAGAATGTGCTATTATCGAGCTAGCACGAGCAGTGAACGGAAGAAATGCTCAGAACGAGTCTGGCAACGATTTAAGGACTGAAAACAGCACAAGATCCTCGGATAAGTGACGTAGATGATCTGGAAATACGTCCCCGATCGAGGGAGTTCGGCAGGAAGTGTGTTTGACGCTCAGAGGGGGAGGATTTTCTAATAAACATCCCTCAAAACAGCGTGAATGAGGCTAAATGCAACTTCAGGCGTGTTTTTGATGACGGAACATTGTTAGACCGTGGTTAAAAGCTCAAAAAAGCTCACTCTAGCACAGTGGTTCCCAAAGTGGGGGTCGGGAGATGATTTCAAGATCTATTTTGAATAAATATGACACTGTATTTGCTCAATTTCAATTCTATTTCAAATTAAAAAGCAGTATTTCTTAGGGAAATAGGGTCTAATAAGCAATACTCTATTCAAATAACCAATATTAAACCTGATTTAACGTGCTTTGGCACTTAAAATTATTATTATTTTATCTTTGGGGGTCCCAAGTCAGTTGCTGGGCTATTTTGGGGGTCCCAGCCAGAAAAGTTTGGGAACCCCTGCTCTAGCAGAATATGTGCCCTTTAAAGTCTGTTATTATTATTATTATATTTGCGGATACCGATAAAAATCCATAACAAACGAACTTGTCGCTTATCTGGAATATAAAATAATTTGTTGCATAACTGTGAAAAAATACAGACAATTTAGCCTTATTGCTCTTTGATTTCTACTTCATACCCAAGACAATTCAGATACACAGCGCAAACAGATGGGGAAAATATTTGTGCCCAATATCTGCAAAACGTTCAATACTCTGACAAATAAAGACAAGTGGGAAACATTCCAGTATGCTAGTGTGTCTGTCTCTTTGCAAAGTTGATTGTTGAGCTTTCTTACGGTGTAGAAGTTGCTTAATTGCATTTATCGTTGGCTGGTCTCACCTGTTGGTAAACTGAGCGCGGTGATCCTGGAGGACGACGCCGGGGAAAGGCCGCGCTCGCAGGAAACGCTGGAACGACGAGGGCGGAAGAGGCTGCGACGCGTCCGGCTCGCTCACCGTGACGTTGGCGTTTTTGGCCGCGGCCTGGAGGTTTTCTATCAGCTTCCTCACCTGAGAAAAAAGACAGGAGGTTAATATAGTTAATTATTGTGTGACAGAGAAACAAACCACTCTGAAGCTCAGGTACGTGACTCGATTACGCCTTTAAATTAGTAAAATGTGTTTTTACCATTAGGTATATTGTACAAGCAGAATTCAATGTCGCTTAATGTGGTGTTTTTGTCACATCTACTCATGTTTTTGTCGCTTACAGTTACGCTTTGGCACTTTTAGATGTGTTCTGTCACAAAACAAGAAAACTTCTATAGTTAGGTACTGTATAACAGAAACCACTCTGAAGCTCAGGTACATGACTTGATAACTCCTTTAAATGAGTAAAATGTGTTTTTCCCATTGAGTACATTGTAAAAGCAGAATTTTATGACAAAAATAGGCCACTGCACGCCATCTGTATCTCATTTTTAAACATTTTATTTGCCGTATTCACAGAAGAAAGGCCGTAAGCGTCTCTAGCACGGCTGCAACACATTAATCGAATAATTGGAGCTTCAATTTAACTGAAATAATTGTAAATTATCAAGTTTTTGTCACTTAATGTGGTGTTTTGTCACTTTTACTCATGTTTTTGTCCCTTATAGTTGCGCTTTGGCACTTTTAGACATGTTTTGTCATTTTGAGAGAAACCAAACCAGAAAACTTCTATAGTTAGATATTGTATAACAGAGAAACAAACCACTCCGATTCTCCGGTACATGACTTGATTACTCCTTTAAATTAGTTAAATGTGTTTTTACCTTTGGGTATATTGTAAAAATAATTTTATGACAAAAATAGGCCACTGCAACTAATTTTTAAACATTTTATTTGCCGTATTCACAGAAGAAAGCGCCGTAAGCGTCTAGTACGGCTGCAACATGTTAATCAGATGGTTGTAACTAAACAATTTAATTGAAATAATCATAAATTATCATGTTTTTGATGGTTTGTCGCTGGGCATGGTGTTTTTGTCACTTTTACTCATGTTTTTGTTGCTTTTGGTTGCGCTTTGGCACTTTTAGACATGTGTTTAATCACTTTTAGTCACACATATTTGTCAGTTTTAGTCTAGTTTTTGATGCTTTCAGCCACATTTTTGTCACTTGTTTTGTAACATGCTTTAACGAAACTAAACTAGAGAGTTAGCAGTTTTATGCAGAATAAAATGGGATAGTTTGCACTTCAAATTTGCAGTCTTTGCGATTTGCTAAATGAGACCATTCAAATGGTGATTTGGATTAACTGTAAAGCCCTAATCCAGGTGTGTTTTGATGAGAAAACAACATTATGACAAAAGTGAAAAGCGTAAAGGTCAAACCTCTTCGTTGACGCTGCTGTTCCGTCGAGACACAGGATCTGAATGGACCCAGATTGGAGAATTCGATGGTCGGATTCCCACCTATAACAACAACAAGCAACGGCATAAAACTGGCAATTAATTAAAAACACTTTACTTGGATCTCTAAACGACACTGACCTGTCCCACTTCCACCACAGAGTGAACATTGTCCAGGTCCAGAGCAAACAGTTTGTTTTCCATGTCGTACACCATCTTTGAGCTGCCGATGTAGTCGAAGGTCTCCTGATGAACCAAGTCAAGAGAAATGATCAGTATTTTATGCAAGCATTTTGTGTAAATATTCTAGGGATGTAGTTCTTAAGTAGTTTAGTCGATCAAGCTGTCCATGATGTCTTAAAAGGAAAAATATTCAGCATTTTTTAGATCGCTGTTAGCCTTTAAACATGCTCTTGAGTGCCTTCAATTTGACCCTCACATGTAAAAAAAAAAAAAAAAGTGTCTTATTCATTCTCTGACCTGTTATCAGTCAGACCTGACCTGAGTGCATCCAGCCAGCAGATGGCGCCAGCGCTATATACAATCTGGTAAAGTGAGCGCTGAAAATACATTCTGATGCGGATTTGCTGCAGCGGTTATCGTGTTTAGGAGGCAAAAAGTCTCAGAACGAGTTTAGCAATGATTTAAAGGACTGATCTCTGATTGACAATTACTTCTGGATAGAAGCCGAAACATCTTGATCGTCAAATAACGTCCAGATGATAACCCCTGAAACCTGTTCTACGATGATTTAAGGACTAAAAACAGCAGAAGATTGTGATGTCTGAAAATACGTCTGAAAATCCTGGAAGTTCAGCAGGAAGTGTGTTTGACGCTTGGAGGGAGAGGAGTTTCAAACAAACATTCCTCAAAACAGTGTGAATTCAACTGAATGATACTTCAGGTGCGTTTTTGATCATTTTGATTTGATTATTAAGCGATATTAAAATCCATATTTATGAATGTAGCTGTGATTGAACTCTGGTAGAAGTATTTTTGTGTTATTTAGTTGCTAACTTACAAAGATGATTCTGCCGCCATCATATTTTGAGGTGAGAAGAGCAGTAGACGAGTGATGCCTTGTTTTGAAACTTATTTTCTCCTTTGATGCAACTTGAACTACTAATATTACTAGTATTAACTGTGGAGCCACACAGTTTTCTTGTCTCTTTTCAAACAAATGCGCTTTGAAAACTGCCGTGGGAGCCTCCATGTTTGTTTTTCTAGTTTTTCTTCCATTTTGGTCAATTGTGTTACGGTCTTTGAATATATAAATAACCACCAGAGGGCACTCAAACAGTTGAAAGTGTAAATGAAGCTACAGTAACCGCGCTACAAACGAACAGAGCTGTTTACGTACAAAAATGCAGCATAAATGAGCTTCTGGTCGACTAAAACCCTATTAGTCGACCATTTATTTTATCAGGAGTATGAGACGGCAGGAATTAAATCTTCTGTGGACTAACCCCTTCAAAGAAAGTGTAGACAATGGTCTTGCCCGGTTGAGCGTCCTCTGAGACGTTCTTCAGGGCCTGAGCCGCGGCCAACAGAGCGATCAGACCCGACACGCTGCTCTGAGCTCCAGGGGCCAAGTCGAAGAAGAACGACCGGCTGTCCATCTGAGAAGAGAGACAAATTAAATTAAATACACATTTGAGTTGCAGGACAATCTTTTAATATTTAAAACAAAGAAGTAAACTCAATGCTGCTGCCTCCGCCCTGGATAAACCGGAGGAAAATGGATAGAGGGGTAATCTGGATGCATGTGGTCAACTAGACAGCGATTATTTTTTCGATTAGTCGACTAGTCAAGCGATTCTTACTTACTTGAATATGTGAAGGAGTTTTTTTGCACTGTTATTAGCATTTAAACATTCTCTTGAGTAACTTTAATTTGACATCTCATGTTTTGAAACAAATAAAAAAAGAAAAGAAATAACAAGTTTTTCTCAGCTGTCTCCACTGACACTGAGTACATCCAGCCAGTAGATGGCACCTAGCACTATACACATTTTAGTTATGTTACATCTTTAAGAGAATGTGCTACACGCTGTCATCATGCTAGTACGAGCAGTGAGCGGAAGAAATGCTCAGAACGAGTCTGGCAATGATTTAAGGACTTAAAACAGCGGAAGACTCTCGGATAAGTGACGTAAATGATCTGAACAAATGTCCCAGATCGAGGGAGTTCAGCAGGAAGTGTCGAAAACACTTCCTGCTGAACTCAGAGGGAAAGGATTTTCCAACCAACATTCCTCAAAACAGCGTGAATGCAGCTGAATGCAACTCCAGGTGTGTTTTTGATGACGGAACATTGTTAGAACATGGTTTAAAGCTCAAAAAAGTCACTGTGTGCCCTTTACACTTTTTAATTACATTATCAGCCAAATAAAGGTTGAACTACAGAATGACGACAGAAGACTTCTAGATAGAGAATATTTATAAATAAAGTGTATTTTTCATGAAAATCTGCAATAATTTATTCTTTTTTAACATTTTGCTTTAATTGTAGAAAGGATTTCAGGAGTTGTCATCCGGACGTTGTTTGAAGATCGAGACGTTTCGACTTTTCTGAGAGTCCTGCCCCCAGGGAGGAGTCAGTGACTCTCACCACTTAGAGTAGCATATAAGCCCGAGTTCCCAGACCAGCTCTGATTGACAATGACTTTTGGATAAAAGTCAAAACGTCTCGATCTTCAAACAGCGTCCGGATGACAACCCCAGAAACCCTTTCTACGATGGACCACACCTGGACGAATGAGGGTTTACATCGACAAATTTTGCTTTAATAATGTTCATTGTCTTTGTTATAAAAGGTACAGGCGTGTTTTACAGTCTGTATAATCCAGCTACGATTCTATTTTTATAGTTGATTATTTTTATGGTCAACTAGTCACGATTAGTTGATTAATGGTTGCAGCTCTACTTGAGAGAGGTGCATAAACTACAGGAACTGGGCGAGATCTCATAATATAAAACAAACTGAAAAAGAAAAAAGGAGAGAAATGATCTTGTGAAATTTGGTTGGACAAAAAGGTCAACTGTGCAGAGTTACACCTCTTAAGATGTAGTTGCAAAAAATAGTGCTACAATGACAGCCACAAATCTTCAAATAAAATGGTCAAAATTATGAACTGAACCACACCATTTATGAATAATAAATTATGTCAAAATCTTGTCTCTCAATCTTGTGTCTCTCTAATTAACCAATCAGAAAAATTACTGGAATACAAAGAAAAATCCTGACTCATATTGTGACAAAACAGTTTGAAAACAACGAAACAGAACTGCACAAAAGACCTCAACGAAAACAAAACACGGAGCACTAAAAACGAGAAAGTAGGCTTTGAAGTTTTAAAGTATATTTAAAGTGCCTATGACAGGTTAGACCACTCATGTAACTAAAATACAGATAAGATAAACATATTTAGCTAAAAAATAATTATAACTGTTATCATTTTTAGCCATTTTTTTAGTTTTGTAATATCACTTCCTGGTTGTAAATGATGACATCACACAAGGAAATTACTTTGACATTAGCCGAGTTATAGCCCAGTGTTCAGAGATTTTTTTGTCCAACAAATCAAAATATTCGCGAACACCTTTATTTAGTTGAATTTATGGTGTAAAGGTAAAATAACTTGTTTATTTTGGGTAAATTATGCAAAAGCTTTGGATGGAATGAGTCTCCCCGCTGTGATGTCATCAGTTTTTGACTTCCTATCATTTTAAACTGATTTTTCAACTTTTCTCCACAAACCATGACTTGATTGGTGTAAAACAATATTTTTTTATGTACAATATGTATTACTACACCAAATAAAATCTTTAAAACCTGTCACACGCACTTTAAGAGGAGATTCATACTTTGAGAGTGATTTGTTTCAGGCAAACGTGAGGGATCAGAATGAACTGTCCCAGATAAACCTACAGTCTGCCTCCCGAATCTTTCCTCACGACCAGCACTTACTCTGGCGGCAGCGACCACGACGCTCTGATTCGTCTTGTGCCCTTTCTCCGTGTTGTTGATCGGTCGAGTCGAAGTCCAAATGTTCGAGCCTCCCAAAGGGTCGCACACCATCTCTGCGAAAGACAGAGGCGACGATTAACAGCACGATTAGAGGCAGAGCAGAGCAGAGAACGCAGGAGAAAGGGTCGCGTGGAGAAGAGGACGATGAGAAAAGGGTGTGAAGGTGAGCAGAATGCAGAGGAGAGGTTCAGACTGAGCAGAGAACACAGAGGAGAGAGTCAGACGGAGCAGAGAACGTATAAAAAGAGGTTTAGATGGAGCAGAGAATGTATAAAAGAGGTGTAGATGGAGCAGAGAACGCAGATTAAAGGGTCAAATGGAGCAGAGAACGTATAAAAAGTGGTTTAGATGGAGCAGAGAACACTGAGGAGAGAGTCAGACAGAGCAGAGAACGTATAAAAAGAGGTTTAGATGGAGCAGAGAACGCAGATTAAAGGGTCAAATGGAGCAGAGAACGTATAAAAAGAGGTTTAGATGGAGCAGGGAACGCAGATTAAAGGGTCAAATGGAGCAGAGAACGTATAAAAAGAGGTTTAGATGGAGCAGAGAACACTGAGGAGACAGTCAGACGGAGCAGAGAACGTATAAAAGAGGTTAAGATGGAGCACAGAACGTAGATTAAAGGGTCAAATGGAGCAGAGAACATATAAAAAGAGGTTTAGATGGAGCAGAGAACGCAGATTATAGGGTCAAATGGAGCAGAGAACATATAAAAAGAGGTTTAGATGAAACCGAGAATGCAGATTAAAGCGTCAAATAGAGCAGAGAACGTATGGAGCAGAGAACGTATGGAGCAGAGAACGCAGATTAAAGGGTCAAATGGAGCAGGGAATGTATAAAAGACTTCTAGATGGAGCAGAGAACATATAAAGGGGTTTAGCAGAGAAGAAGAGAAGAGGAAGAAGAGAAGAGGAGAGGGTCAGATGGAGCAGAGATTGAAAGATGGAGAAGAGAACGCTGATTTAATGGTCAGATTGAGCAGAGAGCGCAGAGGAGACGTTGAGACGGAGCAGAAGATGAAGAGGAGAGGGTCAGGAGGAGCAAACAACGCAGATTAAAGGTTGAGACTGAGCAGAACAGGGACGAGAGGGTCAGACTGAGCAGAAAAGATAGAAGAGAGAGCAGGACTCACAGATTAAAGTGTCAGACGGAGCAGAGAACGCAAAGGAAATGGTCAGACGGAGCAGAAGATGAAGAGGAGAGGGTCAGGAAGAGCAAACAACGCTGATTAAAGGTTGAGACTGAGCAGAACAGAGACGAGAGGGTGAGATTGAGCAGAAAAGGCAGAAGAGAGGGTCAAAAGGAGCGGGACACACAGATTAAAGGGTCAGACGAAGCAGAGAACGCAGAGGAAAGGGTTGGTTCTGTAGATACCGGGGCTGATGCTGAAGTCGCTCTGGATCCTGTTCCTCCTGATGCAGGTGGGAGTGTCGGTGACCGCAGACATGTGGGAGAACAGCTGCATGGCACACAGCGGATACTCGGGAACACTGCCGTTCACACCCAGATTATGGTCCATGTAACACTGGAAAACACAACGAAACAACGTCAGCGGTGGGACCATACTTTGGTGTCACGACTCGGTTCTTTTCTTCATACATTCGTCACAATTTTGATATGATTTCCTCTTAAGGCGAGACACTACAGGCAGGTTTTTTGGTCATTTTGCTCTTTCAACATATCTGCTTTCATGTGGAAACAATAAACGTGTCCAATTTGCTCTGAAAAATGTTTTATTCTTCCATTGATTCCATAGATTTCTCTAGACATTGTAACATTGTAATCAAAGGCCGTTTTCTTCAAATGCATTTTTCTCCCTCGAGACATAAAGATCAGCCTTAAAGTAGATCCTACACCAAACTGTACAATCTGGACTCAACAAGATTTAGATGAAATGTACAGAAGGATTTTTTAATACCTAATTCTAAAACTGATTTATTGTCGTTTTAATGAGGCGAAATTTGAATTTTTGGGACAATTTTCATACTTTACTTAAAAACTAAATAAGAAACCCAAAATCCCCGCTGTAAATGTTTATAACTAATCTGTGTACAAATTTAAACCTGGTTCTGTCCATTTTTCAGGTTTAAATGTCCCAAATCTGTGTAATTTTGGCCACTTTTACACATGAAATGCCTTATTTCTACATGAAAACATGACATGATAAAAAACTTGTAATACATTTTTTTCTTACATTTATGTGAGTAAACGACAGGAGAAGTTTACAATTGATATCTTTAAATTTAAGATTTTTTCCTGTTCACCTGCAGCGTCTCACCTTAACAGAAGAATAAAAACACGAGCTACTTTTTGACTCCGAACTTGCTAAATATACAGAACTTTTAAACAACTATCACCGCTTTAATATAGTCTATATGTGATCAGTCAGGAGATTTGAGATGGACGACGCTGATTCTAGTGTTGTTTTAATCTTAATCTCGTTACCTGGCGTATGACTTGTGTGTCGTTGTCGTCCTTCAGAGAGAAAATGGGGAAGTCGAACTCTTCGTAGGAGAGGCCGCTTCCCAGAGGGTTCCACACGGTCACGTTACAGTGAGCGTAGGCCGGGTCGTACTTCTCCGTGTACACGCCTGAAGGAACGGAAAAAAAGAGACGTTTAACAATTATAAACAATCTTATAGCGAAATCAAGCAAGGAAACTTTATTCACCAGGCTCCTATAAATGATACTGGGTAGAAACTCAATTACTAGGGCTGTAGTCGACTGAAGGGATTCTTGGTCGACTAAAGACCAGCCCTATCTATATCAAAACTATGAGGTATCTACATGTATTTGACCCAAACTGCATTCAAAAGACCACAACTGCACAGGAGTTCATGCAAAGACAACTATTTATACAGACAAGTACTAGTAAACAGTGTATTAATATGTTAGAAGTTAGATTAAACTCATGATTCACCCCAAAATCTTCAGCTAATTCACACATAAATCCTTTTAATATACATAAAATAATCTGTCGACTAATGAAAATGTTGGCCGTCTAAGACAGTGTTTCCCAACCAGGGGCACGGGGACCCCAAGGGGTACGTGAGACATTAACAGGGGGTACTCAAAATTGTTTTAGGTTTTAAATGAAGATGAAATGTATTTTTATCTGAATAAAAGGTATAATTAGTTGTAAATTAGCATATTTTTGGCGCATCTTGGACCATAAATATTATAAAACCATAAATATAATAGTAATAATTGACTATTTTCGACTTGTAATCCCATTTATTTGCCCAAAACTCAAGTTAAGGGGTACTCTGAGTGTGAAACAAAGCGTAGGGGGTACTCGAAAAAAAAAAAAGGTTGGGAGCCACTGGTCTAAGACACCATCGACTGATTAATTGACTAAACGCCTAAAGGTTCATAACAAATCGTTTACAGCATGTATAGAAAATAATTAGGGCTGTAGTCGACTAAAGAAATCCTTGGTTGGATAAAAACCTGCCCCATCGACCGATTAGTCGACTAAAAGTGGGTGTAGCAGAAATATAAAGACACTATGAAGTATCTCAATGTATCTGGCCCAAACTACACTCAAAAGAACACAACTGCAGAGGAGGTTAATGCAAAAACAAGTATTTACAAAGAAAAGTATCAGTAAACAGTGTATTTATACATTTGATGTTTGATGATTCACTCCAAAATCTAAAATCTTCAGCTGACTCACTCCATATCTACCCGTATTATTATACATTTGTCACATATAAACCTCTAAATCTCTACAAAATAATTAGTTGACTAATAAAAATGTTGGTCGACACCATCAGCTGATTAATCGACTAAAGGATTACAGCCCTAATATTAATCCATCCTGTTTTCAAATGCATTTTGTACGGCTCAAACTAACAATTATTTTGGTAATTGTCTTGTCAGTGATAATTTCTCAATTAGTCGATCAGTCAAACAATTATTTCTATTGAACACTGAGACTTTTAAAATATATTATCAACCAAATAATGCTTGTAATATGATGATTTAGATTATGAATATTTACAAAAAAGCGTATTATTGATGAATATCTGATGTAGTTTATTCTTTTTTTGACATTTTGATTAATAATGCCGCTGCCATTTTATTTGTTTTCAGTTTTAAAGTCTGTTTAGTCCCGATAACGATGATCAAAATACAACTGCAATTCTTATTTTATAATCGACCAGTCACTATTGGTCAATTAATCGTAGCAGCCCAAGAATACTGGAACATATGTTTGTATTTTAGACTCATTTTAAAGGGGCTGTACCAGATTTTTACTGTTTTGAAACGTGAAAAACAGAAGTAGTTCATGTTAAAGTCACATGTATCGTTCACTTTTCAAATGCAGTCCCAGCATCATAAATATTCACCTTTTAGAGTTTTGCCGTCTCGTGTAAAGCTAACAAACACTAGCATGCTAACGGCGCAATTCCTGCTTCTCGTAGAATAAAACACTTATAAATCGACGCAGAGTAAAAGTTGTGGTCTCAATTTCTCCAGAATAAATGCTTTTACAATATATCTGTGCTGGGGAAAAACTGATTTTACTTTGAACATGAAGCGGTTCTGTTTCATACGTTTCAAAACTGTAAAAATCAGGTACAGCACCTTTAAGTTTCTGAGCTGAAGTAAACATACATTTTCACAGCTTTCAGTGCTTTTTAAACACCTCACTCTTGCTCCGACCTTACCGTAACAAACACTAGCATGCTAACCACGCAATTCCTGCTTCTCGTAGAATAAAACGCTCAATAAATAGACAAAGAGTAAAAATTATGGTCTCAATTTCTCCAGAATAAATGCTTTAAAAATATATCTGTGCTGGGGAAAAACAGATTTTACTTTGAACATGAAGCGGTTCTGTTTCATACTTTTCAAAACAGTAAAAATCAGGTACAGCACCTTTAAGTTTCTGAGCTAAAGTAAAAGTAAACATATATTTTCACGGCTTTCAGTGCTTTTTAAACACCTCACTCGTGCTCCGTCCTCACCGTTCCTCCTTAAACCTTTGCACATATCGATCTGCTGAGGTTCAGGGGCAGGTTTGAACAGATAAACCCGGCTCACCTGTGTTTTCGTTGGGGCACGACGTGTGAGGAGAGAAGCCACTCGGCAAGTTTGTGTTTGGCTCGATAACAGCGACGCCGGCCACCCTCCGAGAGCCGCTCTTCAGTTTCATCATGATCGACCTGGAAAACGGAGAGAGAGGCGTTTAATGCAGGTCAGGGGTAACTGTAGAGGAGAATATAACGTTACTACACCACGCCTAAGACCTAGATTATGCACAAAATGATACGGAGATTTTGCTTTCCGTTTTGTCCGGCGTTTTTTTTACCCACGAGCTTTCTGGGTCGTTTCAGAGCTGCCATTTTGACGGAAAATCTGACGTATACAGTCATGGCTGAAAGTGTTGGCACCCCTGATCTTTTTTTCTATAAAATGTAGTATTTCTCCCCAAAAAGACTCGCTTTCAGGTGTGATATTTATATTGCCCACAGCTGTTACTTGCCTCAGGTGGATTTAAATGAGCATCACCTGTTTAAAGTTATTTATCCACAAGTTTGAAAGCGTGCCAATCATTTTGTCCGACCCATTTTTTGAGTTTTGGGTGAAATTATGTCAAATTAGCGGTTTTTTTTTTCCTGTGTTTTTTGTGTTGTTCCAAAACATACAAAGGAAATAAACATGTGTAAAGCAAAAAATGTGAAATTGCAATACTTTTTGGGCAGAAATAGAACAACACTTTCAACCACGACTGTATTTTTGACCGTTTTCACAAAAGATTACAAAAAATGTTGAGTAATACTTATAAAGATGTCACAAAACAAGCGCCGCCGTCTTGTTTCCGTTGTAGTTTACACGGAGCAGACGAGCTCAACAGAAAATAAGTTCTACATGGACTAAAAAGCTGTTTTCAGGAAATCGTTGCGTTGTGACTTGTTGTTGCTCGTGTTCATTAAACATTTTACACAAATCAATCTACTTTATGTAACATTTTAGCGTCAGACTTTTCCCTCGTTCATCATTAGCTTTAACAGAGTTCTCGTCAAACAGAAGTGCGTTTACAACAAAAGTGCAAAAAAACTGCAAAAGTGGGCGGGGCAGAATAAGGTGAATAGACCAAGCTTATGTCTGAATAGATGATTAAATTATCCCAATTTAAGAATTCATATTTTTAAAGAATCTTACAGTGATGACATGAATTACATTTTTTGTCCAGTGTTTTCATCGTCTGTGTATAAAGTCTTTCTATTGGCTGCAGTGTGCTCTTAAATACAGAGAGATGTCGTTCTGAATGTTCCACACGAGCTCTAAGGAGTCTCATTTTGCACTTTTCCGGACTCTCAAAGCAGCACGACGTCTTCCTGGTGTAAAAGCTCGTACCTGGTGAAGAGCCTCGCCTCCAGGATGACCATGTACGGAGGGCTGTGTCCGGCGCTGAGGACCCAGTCCAGGTTTTCCTCCGACTCGAGAACATGGAGGACGCCCACGTCACCCGACAGAGAGGCTGAGAGAGGACACAGAAGAGCGGGAGAAGAAAGACAGAGGAGAGGGGGAAATGAAGAGAGATCATCAAGAGCTCGTCCCACAGAATCTCACAATGCACAATATTGGAAATTATTGTGAAATGACGGATAATTTCAGTCATTTTTATTTTTTTATTTTTTTTTATATTGATTAATTGTTCATGCCATTTACTTTCATTAGCACAAATTCAGAGATCAAACCAAGTGATACAAAACAAAGACAGCAAAATGATTACATGCATCATTGTTCTGAACACGTTAAAACTAATAGACGATTCGATTAATTGATTCATTGTTTAGAACGCGAACGGCCTGTGAACATGAGATTTTTACTCAATTTTGCTCAAAAAAAGCCGAAGTGAAGCCTTTTGATGACATCTTATAGCTATATAATAGAAAATATTTAAAGATTAACACTCTGAGGACCTCAGGGACCGGCCTCCTGCAGGTGCCTAGAGTCAGGACTAAACATGGACCGGCCTCCTGCTGGTGCCTAGAGTCAGGACTAAACATGGACCGGCCTCCTGTTGGTGCCTAGAGTCAGGACTAAACATGGACCGGCCTCCTGCAGGTGCCTAGAGTCAGGACTAAACATGGACCGGCCTCCTGCTGGTGCCTAGAGTCAGGACTAAACATGGACCGGCCTCCTGCAGGTGCCTAGAGTCAGGACTAAACATGGACCGGCCTCCTGCAGGTGCCTAGAGTCAGGACTAAACATGGACCGGCCTCCTGCTGGTGCCTAGAGTCAGGACTAAACATGGACCGGCCTCCTGTTGGTGCCTAGAGTCAGGACTAAACATGGGGAATCAGCATTTCAGTTTTTTGCAGCTAAAATCTGGAACAGTCTCCCTGAAGATGTGAGACAGGCCTCACTCTGACAATGTTTAAATCCAGGCTAAAAACAGTTCTGTTTAGATGTGCAAACGACTGAAAGATCTATCTGCACTCTTCTATTTTAAAGTGCTTTATTTTAAAATGATTCTGTCTTTTTGTGTTTTGTGATTTTAATGCAACTTTTCCTGTTAAGTAAAGCACTTTGAATTGCCTTGTGCTCTACAAATAAACTTGCCTTGCCTTAATCAAAAACACACAACTGACATGTTTCCAGAGTGTTTTTATAGGGCTGTCGTCGACTAAAGAAATTCTTTGTCGACTAAAGAAAATAAACTATACTCAAAAACTAAATAATAAATCCAAAATCCCCTCTGTACGTTTCGTTGTCACTAATCTGTTACAAAATTAACCAAGAAATGTAAACTTGGTTCTGTCCATTTTTCAGATTTAAATGTCCTAAATATGTGTAATTTTGGCCATTTTTACACATAAAATGCCTTATTTCTACATGAAAACATGACTTGATGACAAACTTGTAATACATTTTTTTCTTATATTTATGTGACTAAATTACAGGAGAAGTTTAACATTGATATCCTTAAATTTAAGATTTTTTCCTGTTCACCTGCAGCGTCTGGCCTTAAAAAAAGAAAAACATAAGAATTGAGTAAAAGAAAAAAAAGCTACTGCCTTGAAATTAGAATAAAAATCTGTTTTTAAGATGTTAAAAATATGCTAAAATTAACATAAAAATTACTTCACTCAAACACATATTAGCACATTATGATAACTGACGAAAACAGCAAAAATTAGAAGATGTGAGTGAACTGAACTTCAAAAGAATATTGAGTTCAATCAAATTTATAATACACAAATACAGTGTTTATTAGTGCTTTTCTGCATAAATAGTTGTTTTAGCTTGAATTCCAGTGCAGTTGTGTTTTTTCGAGTGCAGTTTGGGTCAGAAACATGGACACACTTCATAGTTTAGATATATTTTCGCCACACCACCTTTTAGTCGATGAATTCTTTGATTTTCAACGAGTGTGAGGTTTTGCCAGGTGTCCCTTGAAAAAATGTCCGATTGAGTTCACAGATGTGGATGTCATTGACTAATTTACCTTTTTGGAGTGTCCTGAGCTACTTCTGGACTAAAAAATAACACAGAACCATCACTATTATCAAATTTAAAGAACCAGACAGTGGCACAAACATGAGTTATACACCATATTTTTCAACCAAATGGTCTGATTTGGTAATGTTTTAATAGTAGTTGGTGTCCCGTGGTCGCTTTTAAACCCAAAAAGTGTGCCACAACCCAAAAAGGGTTGAAAAACACTTGATAAATCAGTCGATAAAGCAGGTCTTTAGTCCCTTGATTTTCAACCAGAGCGCCGGGGAACACAAGTGCGTCTTGAAAAAATGTCCAATGTGACTCAATATATCAATAAATGCGAATGTAATTGACTAATTTGACATTCTGGAGCGCCTTGAGCAACTTCTGCATCAAACAAGAGCGCAAAACCATCACTGTTGTCAAATATAAAGAACCAGACAGTGGCACAAACATGAGTTGGCTTGTTATAAACCATATTTTTAAACTAAATGGTATGATTTGGTAATGTTTTTGTGTCCAGTGGTAGCTTTTAAACCCAAAAAGTGTGCCACAACCCAAAAAAGGTTGAAAAACACTGGATAAATCAGTCGATAAAGCAGGTCTTTAGTCCCTTGATTTTCAGCCAGTGCCGGGGAACACTAGTGCGCCTTGAAGTTTTGCCAGGTGCGCCTTGAAAAAATATCCAATGTGACTCAATAAATCAATAAATGCGAATGTAATTGACTAATTTGACATTCTGGAGTGCCTTGAGCAACTTCTGCATCAAACAAGAGCGCAAAACCATCACTGTTGTCAAATTTAAAGAAGCAGACAGTGGCAAAGACATTTTTTGCCTCATTATGTACCGTACTTTTTTCACTAAATGGTCTGATTTGGTCATGTTTTAATAGTAGTTGGTGTGCCGTGGTATCTTTCAAACCCAAAAAAGGTTGAAAAACACTACAGAGAATTTCTTTAGTCGACTACAGCCCTACACCCAAATAACGTGCGATCGTGACAGGCCTGGACTTCCATTTTTTTTCCCCGATTCGAGCTCAGACGCCGATCACGAGCGGTGGACTCACACTGACAGCCGATCTGGTGCGTGGCGTTGAGCAGCCGCACACAGGGCACAGTGTAGTTCAGGTCCACGTAGATCTTCTTCTCCACAGAGTTGCAGCGAATTCCTGGAAAAGAACGAAAGACAAGAATGAGTCGGTTTCGGGTTTTGGCGCCTCCTTTAAGTCGGGATTGATGCATTATCTCAGACCAGTGCGATCAGACTCTAAATGACCTCCAGAGTTGAAACTTGGGCTGCTCGATTATGGCAAAAAGTGCAATCACGATTATTTGGTGCATAATTGAAATCATGTTTATTTTGAACAATTCTATTCAATGTTGTTAACTAGGGCTGGGTGATACAGTGATAAAAATCAAACCGTGAGCTGGTCCCTGTGACAATCTGCTGTTTTTATGAAATCGTTGTATCATGATTGACTGTTTGTGTCTTTAATGCAGCTGTCTGTTCAAACACACTTTTTCTCCTGTTGTTTAGCCTCTGAAGCCTCTGAGCAGATGACTTTATTTACCTCTTACACCTCTTAAGTGCAATAATTCAGCTCAATGCACCAAAACGCAACTAAAAGTGACAAAAATGCATCTACAAACGACAAAGACGTGACTAAAAGTGACAAAGACTCACTTAAACACAATAAACACAACTGAATGTGACACAAAATGTGACTAAAAGTGACAAAAAGTGACAAATGTGAGTAAAAGTGACAAAGACTCACTTAAACACAATAAACACAACTGAATGTGACACAAAATGTGACTAAAAGTGACAAAAAGTGACAAATGTGAGTAAAAGTGACAAAGACTCACCTAAAGGTCCCATAACATGCAAAATCGACTTTTCAGAGGTTTTAACCTTCCTCCAGTGCTATTTGGGCCTCGTATGTTGTGCCCAAAGTGGTTTTTTGATTGATTCCCTCATGTTTTCACTAGAGAACTGTCTTTTCCGTCCCCCTCGGCTGAGCAGCAGACGGGGACTCCTCACTAAGATGACGCAGCTTCACCAGGATGACGTGGTGTTTAAGCCACGCCTCCAGGAAGTGCTCAGCCGCAGAATAAAAACAGCTAATGCTAATGCTACACAGTAATTACGCAATGGATACGACAGATCGAAGAGTTAGCTTGTTATTTACCAAACGGCAACGTCCGTCGTCGAGGTCCTGGAGCATGTCAAACTCCAGGTCAGATCCAGGACGTAGGACTCAGCACGACGCACCGTCAGGACGATAAAATGTTTATTCAGTGTTTGTGTATCGCTGTTTACCGGAGCACACGGCGCTGCGCACTATCTCCGCTCTAGGCTTCGGCACGAGTTGGGCGGGGGAGCTGCGCAGGTTAGGCGGGGGAGGGGAGGGGGAGGCAGCCTGCTCTCTGTTCGGGGGGGTCAGATCTCAGAGTGAGCCGTTTGCTTTTGCAAGGAGGGGGGCCAGTCCAAGAAATGGGTGTTTTTTGTAAACTGTTATGTTATGGATATTACACAACGAGAAAATGTATCAACAAAGCCCTTAGAATAGACTGTGTAAAGGGGAAAAGAGCAGAATATGGGACCTTTAAACACAATAAACACAACTGAATGTGACACAAAATGTGACTAAAAGTGACAAAAAGTGACAAATGTGAGTAAAAGTGACAAAGACTCACTTAAATACAGCAAACACAACTGAATGTGACAAAAATGTGAGTAAAAGTGACAAAAATGTGAGTAAAAGTGACAAAAATGTGAGTAAAAGTGACAAAGACTCACTTCATTACAACAAACACAACTGAACGTGACAAAAATGTGACTAAAAGTGACAAAATTCTGCTTAAAATGTGAATCTGAACAGAAAATCTAATCACAAAACTGGTCAGAAAAAGCACAATTACATATTTTTTCCTAAATGGTGCAGCTCTATTAAAGACAGTAGAAAAAACAAAGTGAACACAAATCATGATACAATCGAAATCATCATCTGGCCCCAAGAAAATCGTGATTATAATTTTTTGCCGTATCACCCAGATCTATTGTCAGTTACTATATTGTAGAGAAAGTATAGACCAAATAGGGCCGAGCGATAAGGCGCTTATGATAAAACACTTTTTAAGAATCATAATATAAAAGGTAAATTTTGCAATAACTGTATAATTGAGGATATAAATGACTCTAGACTAAATACTTAACAATGGCACCAATATTTGACTTGTTTAAAAATTATAAAAATAAAATTAGTTCTGCCTCAGCACAGATAAAACCATGTATTCGGGTCAAAATGATACCGCTGTGTGCAATTATAGAGCATAGAAACTTTAAGGATGTTTAATATGTATTTAATTGTTATAATTGTTTCCACTCCTCGCTTAAACTTTGATTTTTTTTTGCGTCTCTAGCTGTTAGCGTTTGCAACTGTGAGGAAAACAAGCTCAAACAATAATCCACACTATTTCAGCTGCAGTGTGCGCTGAATTATATCGCGATGTTCCAGATTTCATGTTGTCCTGAAAAGCAAATGACGATAAATCATGAACGATATGATACGGCCCAGCTCCAAGACCGAATATATGTCATCGGTAATGTTTGAGAAAAGTGCCTTTGCTCCAGGTTTTGAGGCAAAAAGGGGGCACTTGTGTTTTATAACAGAAAGCAATAGTAGTAATAAAGATATGCCACTTCCGGTTTCTTCTGGATTCCACTTGTGGTGGAAACCGGAAGTTACTGCGAAACCGGAAGTGGGATATTTATTAATATTTAGCAATTCATCGTATTTTCCATAACAACATTTTTGTGATTGTATAGAGTAATAATTGAAATCACAGTTATATAAACGGCTGACTGTACAGCCCTAGTCGATACCTCGCAATTTCAAAAACGGTGTCCATATGATTTGATTCACACTGAACAGTTTCCGGCTCCTCCCACCGTCCAAAGACATGACTGTGGAGGTTAATTGACAACTCTAAATTGCCCCGAGTGAATGTATGTGAGAGTGAATGGTTGTCTGTCCTTGTCTGTCTCTCTGTGTTTGCTGCGACGAGTTGTCCACTGTCCAGGGTGTACCCCGCCTAAGGCCCAAAGTCACTGGGATAGGCTCCAGTCACCCGCGACCCCTAACGGGAATAAGCGGGAGAAAATGAATGAATGAACCGTTTCCTACCATCAATTTATTTGGTTGCCCAGGAAAACATCAGAGAGGAAATACTGTGCTTTTGTCTGTTTCATCTTTAACATCGGTGGAATTTATTTTATTTTAGTATTTTAAATCGTAATATCAATCGGAGCAGTAAGTCGGTCACAGCGGGCGTGAAAACAGATTAGCAGTGATGTCTTGAATGCAGAAGAATAAAGATGACTCAAATGTGCATTAATCACTCCAAATACAACTTTGAGAAATGTCTATATGACAGGCTGACATAACAGGAAATTATGACTTAGTTTGGAGGTAAATATTCATCATAGTTTTACATTTGTGAAGTTGAAGTTTGTGAAGAAAGTTTTATTTTAGAAAAATGTTAAATTATATGAAGTAGTTAATGTTAAATTATATGAAGTACTTCTAAAACAGAATCCCTCTGTGATGTCATCAAATTTACAGACAACTGACACATTTTTCTTACAGTTTAAACATTGTCATTCAACAAAATAAAGTTGTCATCAGGTATAATTTGTTAAATCATACTTATTGTGTGATTTATAAGGATTTTGTTCACAGTCTGGTTGCTAGGTAACAGTTGTGGCTTTACTTCATGTCATATTTGCTGCCCGTGTTCAACCAGGAACATTATTGCCATTATACTCTTTACAAAAGACGTCAAACTGGAGACAAAGAGGCAAAATGTTCTGTAAAACCTTAAATTTATGTCCAATACGTTTTAGTGAAGAGTTTAAAGTCTATTCACCTTATTCTGCCCCGCCCACTTTTGCAGTTTTTTGCACTTTTGTTGTAAACACACTTTCGTTTGACGAGAACTCCGTTAAAGCTAATGACGAACGAGGGAAAAGTCTCGCCGCTAAAATGTTACATAAAGTAGATTGATTTGTGTAAAATGTTTAATGAACACGAGCAACAACAAGTCACAACGCAACGATTTCCTGTAAACGTCTTTTTAGTCCAAGTAGAACTTATTTTCTGTTGAGCTCGTCTGCCCCGTGTGAACCACAACGGAAACAAGACGGCGGCGCTTACGGCAACTTCAGGAATAACGTGAATAGAAGTTGCCGTATGCGCAACTTCTATTCACCTTTCACTAAAATGTAAACATGGTGATATTTAGGATTTTACAAAACATTTTGCCCATTTGTCCCCAGTTTGACAATTTTCTTTTTTTTAATTTTTTTAAAATAATTGTACTAACTGGTTAAAGTTAGTAGTTAGAGGTAATTTCACAAATGTTACCTAGCAACTATTTTGAAAACAAGAGCCAAAATCCATACAAATTACAGAATAGTTATGATTTGACAAATAATAATCCCTAATAACAATGTTAATGAAAACTGTGTCTGTTGTGTGTAAAATGTCTCTGTATTGTCAATGGTCGCGTCGCTTTTTGATGACATCACAGAGGGATTCCGCCCTACTTCCTGTATTTTCAAACTTTTATTTTTCAAAATTTCTTTAAGTGCTGGATTGAAGTTAAAGTCCAATTGTCCAATTGTCCTGCATTCACAAAACCCTCTTTCAAACACCCGTGAACGCAGACACTGGAGGAGAGGCGGGTGAAGTGTCTTGCGCAAGGACACAACAGCAGTAAGTGTTACAAATATTTAAAGTAGTCACCCTGAACGCCCTTTCTCACATCACACCTTTTACAATGTTTACCTTTGGTCTCACTGTCAGTGTGGTCTACATACTTCCTACATGTCGTTATCAGAAACAAACCTCTAATGACAAGAGGTTTACAACAGGGTCATAAACTGCCCAATATTGACACAAGAGAAAAAAGAAAGTACCAGGACAAACTAATGCTGCAAAAACAAAAATGAAAGACAAAATGTTACAGATAGAAAGAGTCATTTTAAATCCATTGTCTTCATAACACCACAAATACTTAACAAAATCCACAACAATTCTAGCTATCACATTTCTACTGCCCTGCCCTGTAAATGTACCCAGTGACATTTAAATCCCAGCAACGTTTTGGAGAATTTCTACATGTTTCTTTTGCCAAAACAGGGCGTATTCTCATCTAAAAGTGCCACAATTGATAGACGACTTGCTCAAAATCAAACTACGATACAATTTTGACTGGTTTACGCCGTTTTTATGAATGAAAACACCCATTTAATGTCATCTTTTGAAGCTTTTAATCCTTGAGCCATCGCCGGGAGCAGAGATCACGAGTGGTCACGCTGAAGTTGATCACAGAACACAAGCTACAGCCGGCTAAAATACTAAAAAAACAATACAAATTAAACTGTTATGTTATTCGTTTTGGCTTTCCTGCATTTGAATATCTGTGAAGCGTCACCATAAATCTTAAAACGATTGTTAAAATAGTAATAAAAGCCGATATGGAAGATTAAAAGCGGTGAAATAAATGGCAGGTGTGTACGCTAGCCGCAGTGTTAGCATCGAGCTAACTGCACAATGAAGTCCACAGTCTGCCAACGAAACTGAGAAGTACTGCGAATTAAAGAGTCAGATACAAGAGGAGATGTAATGAATGTAATGGACAATGGCTTACCCGTGATAAAACAGCAAATAAACAAACTAAAGATCCATTTGTGCGGCAGTAAATCCATCTTCCCTGGTTTAGAAAAAGCAAAAACACATCAGGAAAAAGTCTTCCGGGATCCGCAGAACACTTCCGCTTTGATGAAAAAAAAAAAAAGAAAAAGTAATTTATGAGACAAAAAATAGTTTTCAAAATATTGAACGAATTTAAACTATTTATTATTATATTTATTAATTTAATTTAGTTTTATTTTTGTGGTCTGTTAGCTCTCCAGAGTCGAATCATCATTGTCCAATCTACACCAATTTCAGTTAATCCAATGATTTATATGGACCATTGTAACTTCAAAGTCATTTTCTAAAAATGCGTCAGTCTTAAAACTAGCACCTAAACACACCAAACTTTACTTAACTTTACTATTTAACAACATTTTGACGGATCATACACAGGATTTGTTATCCAAATGTAAACCTGATTTATTGAAGTTTATTAAAGAAAAATGGCACATTTAAATGTTCTGGTTTGTTAAAATACTAAATAAAATATTAATTTAATAAAATAACAAAAGCAAGCAGAGAAATTTAAACCTATCAAAATGGCTGGTTTATTTGTCCTAAATAAATGCCTTTTGTCTTTTTTCCTCACAAAATGACTTCTTCACATAAAATTATTACAGGATGAAAAACTTGAAACATTTGAATGATTATTTCTTACATTTAGCCAAATAAACTACAGAAGAAGTCTCTCAAAATTGATGTTTTTTCCCCAAACGTCTGCAGTGCATTACATATTTATTTTATTATTCTTTCTTGGTTTGAGAGAACTCTTTTCTAAATCTGAGCCAGGATTATGGTCAAGATTAAGCCTTACCTAAAAGACTTAAAACTCAGAAAGAAATTAAACCAAACAAAAAGGGTTTGGCTATTGCAGTTCTTTTCTTTAAAGTACTTTTTTATAATGCTGTTTTGTGATTTTAATGCATGTATTTGTTAATAAAGCACTTTGAATTACTTTATGTATGAACTGTGCATTACAAAGAAACTGGATTTACTAAAAACAAAAATAACTTGAGATGAAAAATACATGACACATTTGAAGATAGTGAAGGTTTTATTGTTTTAACAGTTTGAAACATTAGATTATTTATGCTCAGGTGGCAGGCAAACAACAGGAGCTACATTTCAGCACAAAGAAAACCCAAGCAGCAAGTTTTATTTCTTTGATTTCATACGAGAAAAGGGTTAAATGTTTCCATAGATATCCACTAAGAGCAGACTTGAGTTGTTAATCGTAGTTATATCTATTTTTTTTTACATTTACGTGTTAAACAAAAGCAGTGTTGCGTTTTAATCTTTGTTTAGCGGAACTGGAGTGGACTGACGCGCAGACCGATCACATCTTTGCCGATCTCCGTCACCTGAAAAACAAGAAACAAACGGCTTTAAACACTGAAAATACCTTAAAAATCACTGCTCAGAGTTTCATTTTAATTTGGTTACTTGTAAAACTGATTACGGGATTCACTTGGGTGCAGTTAAACATTTCACGTAACCGATAAAACATGCAAATATGTGCTAGTAATGAAAGCTGGATTTTGGTTCAAGAGCATGGATTTAGAGCTTAAAAAAACATTCAGAAATAGGCAAAAGTGATATTTATTTGCTTTATCTTTAAAAATGAATCAGAAATACGTAAAAAATGTCTTTGTTGGGGTTCAAGTGTCGCAAAATGGACCATAAAATTAACCCAAAAGTGCAGAAATATCCCTTTATACCTTTGTTTCTGTCTCTTTTGAGGTAATTTATAATAGTTTTGATTAAAGACACTATACTTAATATTGTAATTTTGCATTTCTCCAAAACAACAATTGTGATATAACCCATTTAAAGATACATTTCCTACCTCTACAGGAAATGGTTATGTGTTTTGTCTAGTTATTTGATGCCAAAAACTGAATTGTATTATTAAAATAAGTAGTTTCTCCACAAAAACTCCACACTCAGACTTCTTATCTATTACCAGTTTAAGTATGTAGGGCTGCAACTAATAATAATTGTTGTGGTCGACTAACGACTAAGTCTGTTGTACATTGAGACTTGTTAAATAGATTTTTGACCAAATAAAAAAAATATAAATGTAAAATATGGTGATCTAAGTCTTCTATATAGAGAATATTTACGAATAAAGTGTATTATTGATACAAATCTGACTTCTTTTACACTTTAATGACATTTTGATTTAATAATGCAGCCGTCTTTGTCATAAAAAGTCTCTATACATCTGTTTTAGAGTCTGTTAAATCCAGAAAATGTTCACAATTATTAAAATTAGGGCTGCACGATATTGGAAATTATTGCGATATTTAAATACACTTTTTGACTAACGATTATTTCGGTAGTCAGGGATTATTTCTATTGTATATTGAGAATAAACTAACATTTTTAACCAAATAAATGTTGAAATGTTGTGAATGAAGCTTCTATATAGAGAATATTTACAAATAAAGTGTATTATTGATAAAAATATGACTTCTTTTACACTTTAATGACATTTTGATTTAATAATGCAGCCGTCTTTGTGATAAAACGTCTCTATACATCTGTTTTAGAGTCTGATAAATCCTGAAAATGTTCACAATTATTAAAATTAGGGCTGCACGATATTGGAAATTATTGTGATATTTAAATACACTTTTTGACTAGCGATTATTTCAGTAGTCAGTGATTATTTCTATTGTATATTGAGAATAAACTAACATTTTTAACCAAATAAATGTTGAAATATTGTGATTTAAGTCTTCTATATAGAGAATATTTACAAATAAAGTGTATTATTGATAAAAATATGACTTATTTTACACTTTGTTTACATTTTGATTTAATAATGCAGCCGTCTTTGTCATAAAAAGTCACTACATCTGTTTTAGAGTCTGATAAATCCAGAAAATGTTCATGAGAATGTAAAATGAGACTGAGACTACCGATTATTTCAGTAGTCAGTGATTATTTCTATTGTATATTGAGAATAAACTAACATTTTTAACCAAATAAATGTTGAAATATTGTGATTGAAGGTTTCTAGAGAGAGAATATGTATGAATAAAGTGTATTATTGAAGAAAATCTGAAATAATCTATCCTTTTTTAGCCATTTTTCTGCTAATTTAGTTTGAAAAAGCTAGATTTTATTCAGGATTTTTCAATGTTTTCATTTTAAAAACCAAACATTTCTATCAGATTGAAGACTTTGGTGTCACTGCGATATATTTAGTTCGTTACGCTATCAATACTTCTGCGATACATTGTGCAGCCTTAATTAAAAACACGACTATTCCAGACGTGTGCGGCGTGCTCTCTGGAGGTACAGACCTGTGTGACCCGGCAGATCTGGCCCTTGTACGGGGGGCAGTAGCAGGCCCCGGACAGCGGGCACTTCTCGACGGGACGGCCGCGGTACAGGGGCACGTAGGAGGCGGCGCACAGGTCGAAGGGGTTGTGGGCGTCGTAGTTGAGCTGGTGAGCGTCCGTCGGGCTCTTCTCGCACGCCGCCAGGATCTTACGAGTCTAGAGGGGAAAACGGCACGAGGTAAGAGAAGGAAGATGGAAAGAAAAACAAACGGCTTTTCCAGGTCATCGGGTAGTGATCTTTTAACTGTACCAAGAGTTAAGACTAAAACGTACGGTGAGGCCTCGTTCAGTTTTTACGGCCCCCGTTTATGGAACAGTCGACCTGAGGAGCTGAGGTCTGCTGCGAGTGTTTGTATTTTTAAAAGTAAACTTAAAACATATCTGTTTAAATTAGCCTATGATTAAAATTTAAATACGAGTTAAATCACTTTTAGTCAGGTTGTTGTTATGTTGTGTTGTGTTATGTTTTTAATTCTTCCTTTTTGTCTATTCACAACACTCTAATTTGTATTTCTATGCATATTCTCACATTCTAACTTTTATGCTTCCTATTGACCTTATTCTGCCCCGCCCACTTTTGCCGTTTTTTGCACTTTTGTTGTAAACGCACTTCCGTTTGACGAGAACTCCGTTAAAGCTAATGACGAACGAGGGAAAAGTCTGACTCAAAAATGTTACATAAAGTAGATTGATTTGTGTAAAATGTTTAATGAACACGAGCAACAACAAGTCTAGCATAGCGATTTCCTGAAAACGTCTTTTTAGTCCATGTAGAACTTATTTTCTGTTGAGCTCGTCTGCTCCGTGTGAACTACAACGGAAACAAGACGGCGGCGTACGACAACTTCAGGAATACAAATAAAGTTTGATTGATTGGTTTAAATCCGGCCTCGCAGTGGAGTGTTTCAAGCCTCGACTTAAAGGGCATGTGTTCAAAATGTACTTTTTTGAGCTTTCAACAATGTTATAACATGGTTCCCTCGTCAAAAACACACCTGGAGTTAGCGCTGTTCAATTAAATCGTGTTTATAACTGATTGTTACTCTATTCAATTACAATAATGTAATCGTGAATACAATGAACTGCCTTCTGTCCAGAGTTGTGCGCTCCTTTTACCTCAAAACCTGGAGTAAAAACACTTCTAAAAAATTATTAATAAAATGTATTTGATCTGTACTTTATCTACAGATAACTTCGATAATATAGAAGTAATTGTTGGTAATAATCATGAGTTCAATGATGTGCCAAATAACAGTGAATATAATTTTAATTGAGCGGCCCAACCAGGAGTTTTATTATTATTATTACATTATAATTATTATTATATTGTCTTGTATGTATAGGAGTTGCTTCAAACACACTTTTCATTAATGCTGTTTACGAGGTTGTCTTCTCACCTGCCTCAAAACACTCCGTTTCAAATTCCCCAGATTTGTAACATCAAAAGTATAAGATGTGGAGGCCTCTTGTGTATCAACTTCTGCCTCAAATCACCTCGTTCTCACATTAGCACATCGGGGCGTTTGTTTTTATGTTTTTTGTTTTTACCTTTATTGGTTTTATTGATATGTAAGATCAAACTGAGTATTTATTCCTTTTGTTTTTTTCATTTTGTCACTGTGCCACACTTTTTAAACGTTTGTTTATAAAATGAGCTTTGTAAAGGAAGTGGATTTGGATTTCAATTAAAGGGGAAGCACCTGAGACAGATAAACAGTCGTCAAGTTAAAAGATTTGAATCCAAACTTTGAGCTCACTTTAGGATCACTTTGCTCTAAACTAAACTAAACATTCAACAAGGATTAGAATCGCTGTAGTCCAACTTTATCCCTAGTTTAAATGTGGTTTAGACCTAGTTTTGTCCTGATGCTTCTTAAAAAACCAAACATTTTAAAGAGAGTTCTATATCTGAATAGTAGTATCTTGGTGGAAAGCGTTACCTGCTGTGCCACGTCCGGTTTGGGCCCGAGTTCGAGGGGGCGTCGGGCGTATCCTCTTGGCGGTTTTGAAGTTTCTGAGTTTGAAGAAAAAGATTGAGCTGCCGTCCTCAGCACCAGCACCATGTGAACCGGCTGCAGGTTACAGTGAGTGAAGTACGCCGCCATCTACAGGACGCAAAAGAGACGCAAAGTAAGTAAACAATGCTAAAGAAATGAATAGATTAAGCCAGGGAAGTGTATTCGTACAAAGCGCTTCATACAACAGGGAAAGATGCACAAAAATCACAAAACAAAACGCTCAAATATGTAGTCGAACAATCCAGGATCTAAGGGAGCAGAATGTTTTTATGACGACCAGAGGCGCTAATGTGTTTGGCTTTCTGTGCAGTGTTTGAACAATTACTCAAACAATAATTACATTAGAGGACCAGATCAAATGAGTCTAATATTGAAAACATCCGGGAGCAAGGAGCACCACAGCTCTTTTGATTTTGATAAGATATAACTGCATTAAAATAGAAATTAAGAGCTAGTTGTAATATATAGTGACATATTGCTATGGTGTCCAATGAAAAAATTGCTTCGGATTGTTAGAACTTCTGAAATCTGACAGCGTTATTCTTAATCTTATGAAGGATCTCACATTTTTCTAATTATTATGACTTAGTTAAGCGGGAGGGCACCTGTGGAGGAGTTTTACATCCTTGAGGTTGCAGTTTGTGAAGTACTTTTGATAAATAAAAGTTTAAAATTACAGGAAAAGTGGTAAAACCCTAAAATCCCGCTGTGATGTCATCAATGGGCGACACCACTGAAAATATAAAGACAATTTACAGCAACTGGCGCATTTTCTGACAGTTTAACGCATCTATCAACAAAACAAAGGCGTTATCAGGTATTATTAACTGTCGAATCATAATTATTGTGTCATTTATAAGGATTCAGGCCCTTGTTTACAGTCTGGTTGCTATGGTAACAGTTGTTGGATTTACCTCTATGTCATATTTGCTGCTCATGTGTCCAACCAGGAAGTGACATTTATAAAATTACAAAAACTGTCAAACTGAGGGACAAATATGAGAAAATGTTTTGTAAAATCTTTAAAATATAATAATGTTTTCAATGTTTTTAGTGAAAATGTGTCGTCGAAACTGTCATTTTTTGTCTCATGAGTACCCTAAGGTTTGTTTCACACTCAAAGTACCCTTTAACTTGAGTTTTGGGTAAAATATAATTAGTTTATTCAAATAATAATCAATCATTACTATTATTTTTTTGTTTTAATTATAGTATTTATGGTCCAAGATAGATGCAAAATGTACAACTAATGACACATTTCATACATTTCATCTTCATTTACATTGAAACCCTTCCAACTTCCCCATGTTAAGTCTCACGTACCCTTTGGGAGTCTTTAAGAAATAAGCTTCGAATGCATTTTCAGTGCTGGATTTATGAGTCCGTTTACACACTCACAAAGTCGTTTCTGTTGGTCCAGTGTGTCCTTAGGCAGCTTCTTCCTCTCGGTTTCCATGGTCAGTCCCACGATGTACTCCCTGCAGATGGTGATCAGCTGCTGGGCCTGAAACAAAACTCACACTTACAAACGTTTCACGCACACAAACGCGCTCGATCCGGCGCAGGAGATGGCTCCGTGCCGGCGATCTCCCTGCTGTTGTTGTCGAGCCACGCAGCAGCGGCACGGACAGCAGGATGGCTGCCGAGAACTTCTCCCACGGCCTCCTCCCGGCGCCCAGCGATGGTGAGCTGTGCTAGCACTGCTGCAGGGCGAGACGATCCAAGGTCGGCCAGGCGCAGATAACCCACCGCCAGGGAGGCCTGCTTCGCCCGCAGTCCTGGAGACACGGAACGAGACGGGTTGGGGTTCATTCTAGGGCTGGGCGACACGGCGGAAAAAGTATTATCACGATTTTCTTGGGGCCAGATCGTGGTTTCGATTTGATCACGATTCATGACTAAAAGTGACAATCACAATAATTAATCAACTAATCGTGACTAGTTGACGATAAAACACAACTATTTTAATAATATTTTGATAATCGTAATCCCAGGGTTCATACACCTTTTCAAGATAAAAGTCAAAGCACTTTTCAAGCACCTTCAAGGAAAACTTGCAAGATTTTTCCAGCACCAAGTTAACCACTTACACCCCATTTAGAACAATAATAAACTTACAAATGTAATATTAAATGGTACTGAAAATGTAACGAAATAATGTAATGTTTCTATCCAAAAGAAGCAGTTTGAGGAAAGTGATAAAGATCGTGGTTTCGATTTGATCACGATTCATGTTCACTTTATGTATTTTCTGTTGTCTTTAATACCGGAGCTGTGATTTAGGAAAAATATATAATTGTGATTT